>JBCAUA010313969.1:0-19291 GCA_038406235.1 Peronia verruculata | reverse complement strand
CAACAACAACAACAACAACAACAACAACAACAACAACAACAACAACAACAACAACAACAACAACAACAACAACCGTTCAGAAATGCCAAAAAAGAAAAAAAAAGTTAACGAGAAGGTTTTAAGAAATTGAACTTTAGTGGGCGGATCTATTTTTATGTATAGGTGCCACTCAGAATATACAGATATGAATATGAAACGAGTTTTAAGTCTGAGTGAAAAAAATGGTAATGTATCCCGACTGCGATCGAATCAACGAGCCTACGTTTAGATGCGTCGTTTGAGTAAAATTGATATGTTGTGCAATGAAGTCTGTTATTATTAGCATGATAACCGCGATAGTGACTACCATCACCAATACTAGTATAATGTAATGGTAGGGAACAGCCGATAGTACGTAACTGGACTGAGCGTTTGATGTCGTTCTTTAAACAAATACCTCTAATCATGAAAACTATGTGTTAAGGTATGCGGAAGAGCCTTATTTAATTTTGACAATCCCTGTGGTCTGTTTATTAATAAAGCCTGACTATTCTGCGTCATAAACAAATTAATATGTATTTGTTTTTCTTTCATGCATGCGATTATGGGATTACCCGCCCTGAAGTGTTACATGTATACCAGTAATAATTTATGATGATATCCTTATTTCAAACATGATTCATTTCTGTCTCTGAAAGCTATTGTCATATTTCCATACATTTATCATTTTTTCCTCATGTTCGTGTCTCGCTTGGAAGACTACCCTTTTTTCTGAGTAAACCAAGTTTTTCAAAATGAAATATTTTAAATTCTTGGACGTTTTTATTGTCCTTTCTCTTTTCATCTTTGTCTCAAACAGTCACAGTGGTTGAAGATTAATAGCCACGTCTTTTCTCTAAAGTTCGATTAATCGACGTAGGATCACAGATTATAGTTTGGAGGGAGTTGATCGTGCATTTGTCAGGTCCTGCTTATTGGTTCGGTCGATCTGCTCATTCTTCCTTGTGCTTTTATCGTTATTATTAAGTGTAATTTTTATGCATGACATGTTATTGACATTCGAGACAAACGCAATAGGATCGGCTTCACATCTGTGACAAAGGTCATGTTACTTCAAAGCCTGTGTTTTTGTTTAACACGTTGAAGATGTTTTTAACTACCGCCCACTCCCCAGGAATAGATGGTCTTCTTTGTAGCGTTTCATGTGTGAAACGAAGTAAACAACTGTTGCGTCAGCTTAACTTCCTGTTTCTATCTTTTACCCACTCAACCACTAAATCTTAGCTAAAACAACCACTACAAGTACCTCAAGAGCTGCGGCGGGATTTTTTTTTAAATCTACAAATGTAATATAAAACCTTAATCTTTGCCAGAAGTACAACTAGAAAGGTACAATTCAATACAACAACAGCTGTCATGACCTCCACTGAAATGAATCCCAAAGAACAATCATGATCAAGACCATTACAAGAACAGAAATGTTAATCGGTTTCTAAGAATGAAAATGTCATCATTTCTAGCATCACCTCAACAATCCTAACATCATTGGAGGAAATGACAAGCAACTGTCGTGATTCCAACAACCATCACCACACGATAAACTACAACAGTCTTAGCCTACACAACAGCTACAACTACAGCACATCAAAAAAATCACCGCAGCCACTCCAACAACTATCTAACAACGACCAGAATTAAAACTACCATAAAGACATTACATACAATCACACGATCGCTTCAACCATCAGAACTACCATGACAGTCATAACTTTCATGATACTGTGCACTCACTACTCAGTAATAGCCAGCAGCTAACATCGGTCTAGCCAGCAGTCGTACAGCTAACATAGGTCTAGCCAGCAGTCGTACAGCTAACATCCAACAAGAGAACAGCACAGAAAGCTGACATATCTACATCATCAGTACATGTATTATTCTTTGCATGAAAAGAAAATGATCATATTTGCTCATTCTGTTCATTTTGAATGTAGACCATGTAGATACAAATACAATTTTAAATGGGGCTGGCTGACAAAAATATAAACTTGGGCATAAAGGGACATGCACTTTGAAAAAAACAAAAACAACAACAATAACAATAATAACAACAACAACAATAACAAAGACAGAAAGGTAATAATCCTTTAAGAAAGGTTACAGATTAAAATGCTTAAACATCAGTACATGGAAACGTAAACTGTTGTGAAAGTAATTTTCATGACTATGTATTTGACAACAACATGTACACTTTGTTTTGATTTGACACGAGTAACTGGATTTACAACGCACACACTTACACACATACATACATACACACACGCATACACACATAGACATATCAAACACTGAAGATGCCAGGGAGAGGGAGAGAGAGAGAGAGTGAATATGAGAGAAGAAAAGGAGAGGATGTGATAGTGTGAAAATGAGAAAGAAGGAGAGCACGACAATGAGGAAAATGTGATACAGTGAATTATCGAATTGAAATTGTAATAGAATGAGAAAGGGAGAGAACTTGTAAGAGATTTTCTTGAAGGGGATGGGAGAGGAGGAAAGGGAGGGGATGATTTAGATTAAAATGGGGGGGGGGGGTGAAATACCAAGGAGGGGCGGGAGGCGGGAAGGTGAATATCAAGGAGGGTCGGATATAATGTGTACAAATACCCGCGTATCTGTGCACCGTGTGTTACCTTCTGTTTATGAGCAGGTTTCCCCTATACAAATAACCCGAAAATACTTTCGGGTCATGACCTCCATTATATCATTGTCATGGATAACCTAAATTTGATGAGTTAATCTTACTGTTTTCTTCAGAAATAAGCCAACGAGGACTGCTTTTCTCAGATGGCAGTAATTATTAAAGAAAAAGAGAAAAACAGGGGAAAGACGTGGGGAAATACCAACCTCCTAGTTTGTCCAATTTGCAGTGTTAGCTTTGAAATGGTCTGGTTACACAGAACCCCGACAGTAGCTCTTCCCACCACTGACATAGAGACTCTTGGTTTAAAGAGGTATTTGGAATCAGTCACATGAGCGAGGGCTCATCGCTCACATACGAGTTTGTTTATATAGCGTAAACATGTCTGAGTGCTTATCATTCATTAAGGCTCGTCCTGCACTAGGACAAAACTGTCGAGATTTGTGAACACTGGAATTGAGCATGGCGTACAGCACTACCACGACAAGGCAAACCAGTCTATCACATCTTATGTGACAGACCGTCAAATGTCTGTGTAGTGTCTAACACGGCTGTCTTTGTGAAAGTGGAAAATAGTAGTCTTCCGCACTTAAGAGTAGGGGGGAGGGCCTGTAAGTCATTTTTGATCTCTCAGGACAAGAGGCCCACAAAATGATCTGCCCAAATCATGGTCTAAATAACTAGATCATTTCGACATAAGGGACAAATTTCAACAGATATGTTAAAAACCACGTCAACAATAATAAAGGTAGTGAAGACGGTGATGACAACAAGAACGACTACAACGACAACAACGACAACAATTACGACAACCACAACATCATCGTCAATAACAACTGCAACAGTTACAAGGAAGAAGAAGAAGAAGAAGAAGAAACATCTTACTTACACCATCAATTCAATTCTCGGATGTTCTCATGATTGTTTGTTTTGAGATTTAAAAGCGCACTGGCACGACCACGGCTACACTGGGCCTGGTCCGTTGAATACGTTTACGAGTTATACAAAGCATATCAGAACAAAGCATAGCAAGGAGTATTATTCGTAAATTAGATAACCAAAAGACTGTAGCTATCTTGTAAAGATTGTAACGATAATCTATCAAAAGCGGCATATAAATAAACATCATTAAACATCTCAGCTTCCTGGAAATCATAAGGCGGCTAGCAATGTCATACGTTTATGGTGATGAGTTTAGGTTCTGGAGTAGATGCCAAAGTGAAGCATGAGACTCCGGATGGCCTGTGGCCTCGTATTACTAAAGGGATCCTTCAGAAGGCTACTCGAGAAGTGCTCCTGTCTTTTGTCCCGCTTTCTTTCCTCTCTTTTTCTTGACGTGTAAACTTATCTTACCGTGCTTGACACAGTATAACCGTAATCGCGCTGATGTGTCTGTCGTTAACCCCCAACACGAACGACAACAAAACAAACAAACAACACCCACACGCTGCTGGCATTAACAGGGTGCCTTTGAACGTATTGGTAAACCGATAAAGCTGAAATTCCCCATGTCAAATAAATTGATCCAAGCTGTTGACGCAAGTTTGCACAGCCACTCCACAGATATCAAATCAGCAGTTTTATTGTTTTGTTTACCAGACGCAACTTGTATGGCCTGCACGTATTATAAAATCCGCAAGTTTAGTTCATATAAATTTTGTTCTGATTTATGGTCAGGCTCTTTGTCTGTTTATGTATGTGTGTGTGTGCTTTTCTTTTACTCCAGAAAGATAATACTAATGGAAAGATTTAAGAGGATAATAAACGCTGAGGTTAATTCGAAATGCGAAGTCATAAAAATGTTGCTGAATTGATAGCGCGTCAAGCGGCACTGTCTCTGTGTGCATGCTATAGATAGCTTTGTATTTATTGTCTTCGTATTATATTTTTCCTTTTAAATAAACAGGGAGGAGTGGCTATGAAAATAAATCACCTTTCTTTTTTTTAAAACTGGTATTTCCCACCACTAAATTTTGCAGGCAAGTAGGGGCCTAACTATGTATGGGCTTCCCATTTTACTGACTTAGTCAGGCATAACTCTGCAACTATCGGAGATAGACCTAGAAGTCTGAGATGCTATCATATAGACTCGTGGAAGTGAACATTATTTCTTTACTGGGTGAAAGAGGATATCGAATGTTATATAGTTATGTAGTCATGAGCTAGTTTCATTTGCTGGGTATGTTCACTGACCTAAGTACTTGAAGGACAACAGACAGAATATTAAGGGACAGTATAATTATTTGGGGATTGTTGGCAATGAATGGGTTATTATTGAAAAGAAAAAGAGAAGAGAATATCAGGAGCAGTAATTACAGCTGAGATGTGTACTGATCTGAGTCTGTGCACTCCTGGAGTTACCACAATTATTTTAGGTAATATTACAAGTATATAATACATTTTATTTACTGTCAATTTCAAGGACCCTGGCTCTTTACCACCAAGCCATGCTGGAGATATGGTGTCGTAAGCTTTCAAATCCAACAGTTCATGCTACGGTGTAATATTATCTATGTTAGTACACACCTTAAATGTTGCAGATTTGTCTCTGGCATTGAGTGCATGGACTACTGAAACACATGAGGCCAGAATTTCATTGCACAGATTACTCTTTCCTCATAAAACAAACAAACAAAGAAATAAACAACAAACAAGATCATTTAATGGACTGAGACAGTTGTATTTAATTACAGTTTGAAAGTGATATATACATAACAAATATTTCAATGTCTAAATTGTCCAGACAACAATCACCAGCTTTTTCAACAGGCATGTCCATCAAGAATTTAAAAAGAAATATGTTAACATGGCTCAAAATCAGTGAAATTTACTGTTAGATCACTACCTATCAAGGAAATAAGAAACATATAATAAACATAATTCATGGAACCAAAAATCGGCCAGTCTGTGACAAGATAACACTGAGGCATTAACTTATTGAACCCTACAGCCTGGTACACCGGGCTGACACACTTACTCCAGTCCTACGCGTCCAAAACAGTTAAAAATAGATCTATTGGATTGCTTTAAGGGAAAGCACATTTAGGAGTATGGTGATTACAATTGTCTGCGGCCACCATCATGTTTGAAGCTTGTGTTTGCAAAGCATATTGAACATGAAACAAGAAATGTGCATTCTTGGCCCAGAAGGCCAGGGACAGTGATTTTTCATGCACTGGTGACCAGGGTTCAAAGGGTCAATCTACAGAAACTATTCTCATGCATGATAAGCATGATAAATGATCAAAATAAGTTTATAATATGAGACAGAACAAATCTAAGAATCAAAATACCTGACAAGCATTTTTAGACTGAAAAGAACATAAGATACTGTGATTCAACAGCAAAATACACAGCCAGAGAAAAGTGTAAACAAAAAAAATAAAAAATAAACTTTTAAGTATGGAGACAGTTTGAAAAAATGTCAACAAATTAATACATAAATATCTGAGACAAACTCATCTTTTTGCTTTTTCTGTTCAGTTCATGGTGATCAATTAGAATTCACATCCATTCAAGGTAAGAGTTACAAAATTCTTAGCTGATTTAGCAAAGATGGGGTACCATCTATTGAATTTCATTATGAAAAGACATGTTCGAGACTGGGATATTGATTTATTGTCACTATTCAATATTTTTTTTAAAACCAGTACTCTATTTAACAATGTTCACAAAAACAATGTTCTAACAAACAGTAGCCATGAGAAGTGTAAATTGAAGACAACCTACAAACTCATCGACAAACAAATTATCACACAATGTATAATCAACTGCATAAGAATGATATGCCACAGTGAAACTAAACCAACAGTAGTTTTCAATGCTCATAAGCTCATGATAATTTTCCAAGAAATGTAGGTCAATTTCCAAGAAATGAGCAGCAACAACAACAACAACAAAAGATGAGTCATTTCCATGAATACGACTCAATGGGCAATGCAGAATGGATGCCATGATATGGGGTACCTTAAATATCATTTTCAGCTAAAAACAGCTAAAACAATGCTATAATCAACAAAGTATGAACATGTAAAATAAATTTAATTCAATTAAAAATTCATAATTTTTCTGTCAAAGATGTCAACAACTGCAGTAAGTCATCACAATGTACCAACAATTGTAACAAAATATAAAGGAAAATAAAAGCATTAAAAAAATAGACAGTAGAAGCAAAACATTCATCTATATCTTAATTCTTATGTGAGATTACGTAAAATGTGATGGTGAAAAATAAAAATGTCCTGAATGACACAGAGTCTGTCATGGGAAAGTTTGCCATGTAGAAAGCATATCATAGGATATAAGTAAATAAGTGTTGCTAATGTGTCAACATTTAATTTCAATACTTAACCTGTTGAGCCCTACAGCCTGGTACACCGGGCAGATTTTCTGGTGTCACATCCCCTACAGTCTGCTAGACCGGGCTGACACACTCATTCCAGTTCTACGCTGACATACTCATCCCAGTAAAAAATAGATCTAATAGGTCGTTTTGGGGCAAGGACATTTAGGACTAAGGTGACTACAGATGTCTATGCCCATGATCACGTTTGAAGCTTGTGTTTACAAAAAATACTGAACATGAAACAAGAAATATGCATTCTCGGCCCAGAGGACCAAGGACAGGGGTTTTTCCAGGCACTGGTGACCAGGGTTCAAGGGGTTAACCCATAACTTTAATTTCACAATCTGAAATGAAAATGTTGCCATATCTGAGACACACAGTATAAAAGCTATGATTACTTGAAAATTACTGGAATGTGTCATGCCTCAAAGTCATACTTAACAAATTGATATAGCAGTAATTTAAAGTGCATTAACCCTAAAGGTATCGAGGTGTCAACCTGTTCAGTGACTCACCCAGCATATGTTGTATTTTAATCAGTTTCCAAATAAAACACCCTAAATAACAAAACAGTGTTCCTGCACTGCAAACAGGTCTTAATTATCATTTCGTAAAGACAAGGATAAATAGCCTCTTAAAATCATAAGCCCTTCTGCAGATTAAACTGACACTTTTGGCGTTTATAAAAATATGAAGCAGGTGAAAAGAGGCAGAAAATTGAATACAATGTAATTAGAGGAATCAAGATACAATAAAATGAGGTGCAAATACAGTGACATATAATATGAAAATAATTTGTATAAAGAGGAGCATATAAACGTTTGTGACATATATGAGATGTTTTTGTTGATGGACGGAGGTGGGAAGATGGACGGAATTATTCTTGTGTGCAAAATAAAAACAACAAAAGAACCCTCCCCCCCTCCCAAACAAACAAAAATAAAAGCCCTATGGGATGTGAACAACCTGATTTATGAGGCAATGGAACACTTTACTGCCAGAAAGTATGGTCTTTGAAGAAACACTTCCCCTGATGAGAAATGACCTAAATATCATGACCCAAATATAGCCACTACAAAAGAGATAAAACAGTACAAAACATGTTGTTTTGTTTCTTATGCTTTCAGAACAATCAAAACTAATGTGTTTGTAATAATAAGGCAATACAAAAATCACAAACTGGTTGTAGAAACAATTCCATATTTCCATTGTCAATATACAATGATGTATCAAAATAAACATTAAAAAAAAAATAAAAAAAATTGTAAACCAACTACGATTTGCTGCAAAGCTGAGAAGAAATTATTACCAAGTTGGGCAGTGATTCTTAACTACTGAAGATACAAAATCAGAAATGTAATGCGTCTATAAACTGTGAGACCCCTAATTCTAAGCCTAATATTTCAGGAAACTGGAGTGTAAATTGATTTATATCTGCAGGTTCTTTACAAGCAATACACATACAAGATTTGAGTTGCTTAAAAATGGTTCCTTCGTATGCAAAAGGCAGTAAGGTCAATTATAGGAGGTTGAAAAGCTTACCAATACCATAACCATAGGTAAGCTCAATTGAAAAACATATTGAATTAACTGTAACTGGAAGTTGAATGAGTCATCAAAGATCCTTTGTCCGAGTGGCCTGACTGCCCAATACCTTGGTCACAACCTGATCTATAATGCTGATAGTTGTGGCTGTGATTGGATACTGAATGGGCAATTTTCTGGATACAGCAGGGGCTTGTATGAAGTACCTGAAATATATATATATAAATAAAAAAGGAAGAATGTTAATGAGAAAGTATGGTGAAGTGTCTGCCTGATTTTAGGTGATAAGCTTCTAGAGACTACATGTAGTTTCTAGAATATAAGATAAGCTAAATACAACATTTATAATCTTCAAATTTACTAAATAATTGAAACAGCAAATGAATAGCTTTTAATTTTTCACCAATGCTCCCTACTGAATAGAACAATTTCATTGGCAGCTTTACATTTCAGACATCACACAGTTGTAGCTATTTTTTAAAACTCATTTATAATCTGACTATTCAGAGCAATTTATCTCCCTCTTCCTAGGTATGTATATACATATATATCATGTGAAATTTCTATATCGGAAATTTGAGATAAAATTCATTTTTTTCTTTTTGTTTCCTTAACCCTTGAGGTACTTTAATGTAACAGGCAGAAGCAACACAAAAGATATTCAGGGCTGCTCTGATTGACAACTGACCAGAAAACTCAAGGCTTACTTGAATTCTTCATAGTAATTATTGCGGACATGAAAGATGACTGCTTTGCTCTCTTCCAGGAAGATCAAGAGAAGTGAAAACATTTGGAAGACCAGCATAGCTTGTGTTGGGGTCAAGAGGTCAAACCTGGACAAACTGACCAATTCCATGATCTGAGACAACAGGCGATCAACAAACTTCTCCTGTTGAATGAAGTAAAAACAAAAAAGTGAATCCTGTCGTTCTTTTCAAAAACACAAAACAAAACAAGATCATTTACTAATTATCTGCAATAGTATGCCTATGAGTATGCAATAATCTAATAACTACTGCAGAATATTAACAAAAATGTAAATACTTTATTTGCCATTTTAATCATATGACAACAAGTGTTACACTGCACGACAGGTATAAAACACCAATGAAGATAATGTAACAAATAGCCAAAAACAACAACAACAACAAAAACAACAACAACACAATACACTCCCACACTATATACACAAGCAGTGTTATGCTATAACATCATCCAATCTGCATTGTGTAACATTCTCATAACAATGGTATATGTGAACTTTTGATAAGAACCTGTCCATGTACATTGATCTAATACATTGTGAACTTTAAGGATGTTCCAGATTTTTAATAATGCTTTTGCTTTCTTGAGACCAAAAATGTTTTAAAGAGAAAAAGAAAAAAACCCACACAGCATGCAATTCCTAAAAAAAAACAACAAAAAACTTTTTGAATGATGAAAGAAATTGTTTTCTGATGTGCTTGACAGTGACAAGGATGATACAAAATATCTGCAATAATTTTATTAAATGAAAATCAACGCCCCACCCTGACCAATGGATATTGTGAGCAACAAATATGCATGCATTTATAACAACTTCAAGAGCAATGTTGTACAGTCATAAATCTATGATTGTGCTGCATTCAACACTTGTATGCACTTGGCTTACTGTTGTATTCATTTCTTTGAACAGAGAAACCATGCCAGAGACTGTCAGGATGCTTGATTCATCACCGGGTATCTGGTGACAGAAGAGCAACAATGTATTCAGTGAACACATATTTGAAAACAAAATTTCACACTGGGTTACTTCAGCTGAATTTTGATAGTGAACCATAATTCAAAGAAAACAGATAAGATGGTCACAAAAATATATTTTCTCCCACAAACTGACAAAGTTTGTATTCTTATTTATAGTGCTGCTCACTTTTGTAACAGTTGACAAAAGAAACACTTGCCAATATTCTATGTTTACTAGTTGTAGGGATGGCATGGCATCAATGTATTATGAAGGTTTTTGTCTGGAAGAATCTATGGTTGAGTCTATGACAGAGTCTGTTGATCATACCTGCTTGGCCACAAGAAATAGCTCAAACACTGTAGTTATGGCAGTTTTGGTGTACTCAGCCTTCAGTCTCAGCAACTAAAAAACAATGGTCAGAGAGAAAACAAAATACACAGTTGAAAAAATCTGTTAGATAGTCAGTCACAAACAGTTATAATTTACTCAATATTAGTTCATGATACCTTGCTCATAGTTGATAGCAGCTCCAACAACAACAACAACAACGACAACGACGACGACGACGACGACAACAACAATAACAGCAGTAACAACAACAACAACAACAATAACAACATATGTAATGAATAATAAACTCTCATGGTTTCCCTACATTAGAAATAAAAAGGTGACAAAACTGCAAATTCTAGACACTGGAGCTAAAATGACCTTCACAAAGACAATGAAGATGGTGAGAAAAATAAAATCATATAACAGGTCTGTCTCATGGTGTCATGGCTCTGTAGAAAATTGAGCATCTTCTGATGCACCAGATATCTGACCACTGCGACCCCACATAAACAGTATTGATGCAGCACAAACTGAATGTTCTCCTTTCATGATGCCTTGGTTACTTCAACCTCTTCACAACTCCAGGTTAGTTTGCTTTCTGTCATGCACCATTTCCTATAGAGCAAGTCTATTATATTCAGTACTACAAAGACAATGATATGATAAGCAGCACTTATTACTATCGTCATAGCAGCTACAGGAACATGCCACAGCATCTTGGCCCTTGAACTCTATAAGGAAAATACTTCACAGTGTCAAAGGTCATGAAAGGGTCCTGGAAAAATCAGTAGCTATATCCAAGAATTGGACAACATGAACATAACTCACACAGAGAAAGATATCAGGTCTCATCAAAACCACAAGTATGAAATGACTCATGGTAAGACAAAGCAGGTATGAACACAAACATTTTCATATCTGCCTTTCTTGGTTCTAACTTGTTACACAAGTGGTAGACAATATTTTCTCAGTGACATATTTTCAGCCAATCTTTTAAAAAGAAAAAAAAGGGGAGGGGAAGACAAAAACAAATTTTTACAGTGGACTTACCTCTTCATCAACATTTTTTTCAGAGTCTGTCTTCTTGCCTGCAGCTGCAGGGGCTGACCAGTGTTTGGTCAGGGTCAAAGGTCGATAGGGCAGATTGGGTTGACACATAAGAATTTTCAGAAGATCCCCTGCTACTTTACCACTGAAGAAAAACAGCATAAAATAACAGTCAGTTGAAATCTTTTAGATGCCACATGATGAAATTAGGTGTTCGTCAGACTGAGCCGAACGGAGAAAGCCCGTGTTTTTCAAGAGTGAGTGAATATTTTATGCATTTTTTTTCTTCACCAAACCTTTCTACATCAATCTAAAAATGCATTTCAGAATTCAAGTTACTGAAATAGATGGAGTAAATGCCCAAAAATTGTAATTTTGTGGCATGGCTTAACAAGGATTAATAAGGATTTACAGAACTGGGTGGCCATTTTCTCAATAAATTCAGCTGCAGCAGCAGGTCACCCCCATTGTCTTTATTGCCAATATCTCAATTTCTACTTCAGATAGAACAATAATTTTTTCATACATTGATAGGGAAATGAATAATCTTTACAGTGATACCAACAACTTCATATGCTCAGAATTTGACAAGAGCCTGATTTCAACGTGTCACATCTCATTTGTTATTTTGATCATTAAAGATGTCTCATATAGACATTGTGTTTTGATACTGTCATCTATAAAAAGAGAGACCTAAGTTTTCTTTGTAACAATTAAGTTGTGTTGCTCTTCCTCCATGAACTCCAACAGCATATGTTGCCATTCTCTATCTTACTATAACTGATGTGAACAAGACTTTATCATCTATGAGTGATTATTCTACTTCAAACTGAAATTTTACATTCAGATATGGAGGACAAAGGCCAACAGTGAGTAACTGGGATTGGCTTTGACCAGCTCTATTACTTTTCTTTGCATTATATAAGAATGTTGAACAAGCCTATGCATTCTTTGCTTGAAATGTTCATCCTGAAAAATTCAGAAAATTCACAGAGTAAAAATGTTTTGCTCCTTATCACAATAATTTTATCAGAATTTGTTGTGAACAATCTTTCAAATTATGCTTCTTTACAATGCACTGCACGTTCAACACACCTTGTGCCTGGCAAAGGGAAGTAACATGACTTGTCAAAAAAACAGTTCCACTGATTAAAGTCTCATTCAAATACTTTTTCATCATAGCCTCCTTTTGTAAAACAAATAATAATAGAGAGTAGTTATATAGCACATATTCCCGTAATTACAGGCTCTAAGTGCTTTACAATCTATTGTTACCCCGACAGACCCAAAGAAGACATTCATAAACGTTCTCAGCTTCCTGGGAAGCATACAAGGCGGCTGCCTGTTTGGCGCTCAAATCCTTATCAATCTAACAATATCAGTAACAATATCAATATCTATCAATATCATTTCGTAAATAACATATAGAAGACTATTACACTTCACTATGTACAACCTGAATGTCATGATTTTTCCACTGTATGTTCTTGTGACATTCATACCATTTTAAAGTCATTATGGAGACAGACATACAGAATGAACACTGACATTTTGCATTTTTTTCAATTTCGCAACTCTATTACCTCTCTAGCTTGAGAGTCTGAAGACGGGAGGGGAGAATCTCTGTCTCTCTGAACATCAAGTTGATTGTGGACAAGATCAAAGTCACAAATCTGCAGGTCGGCACAAAAAGAGTCAACTGCTGGCATTTATAAACCTTTTCGGACATGAAAGGTAATCAAAGTGAAAGCTTTTGTCCTAGTGGAGTTAAGAAAATCTTGCTGGTAGCTTTCTATTTTGCATGAAGAAGAAAACAGTATGAGTAAACAGACTCTACATCTTTGAAGAAGTGCATTGGTCACTACCACTCATCAAATTACACCATCCTTTTTTTCAGTTTAAACTGTCCATCTGACCTCACATAATAATGCTCTAACTCAAGAACTTTCACAGACTTGAGCAATGATTTGCAATAGAAATCAGTAAAAAATGACTTTCTGAAACAAGAATGGGAAAAGAACATTACTGCATTATTGAAAAGATCTACATGAATTAACTGAAAGCTAAATCCTTGTATTTCTAGCTAATCTTTAAATACTACATGAAAGTACAGCACCATCCATTCCACAAATGAAAATAGGTCCATTCAGCTAGTGAAAATGATCTACAATAATTATATTACTCTCAGACCTGGCAAGTAAGACATTTTTTTCCTTTTAACTTTGAGCTTCTTTCTTATAATGCAGCCTCCTGTGAGAATTAGCAGATTCACCGATTATATGTAATTCAAATATAACATTGGATTTAGATTGGAATAGATATTGGAAACTTCAATAGACTGGCAAATTAAAAGATTTAGACTGACTGGTAGCAAAAGTTATCTTGTGATATAAATATCACTCTAACAGCAATTCTGACATAGAAAGTTGAACTGAAGAACTTACTCTAATTCATCAGCTCTTTGTGCTTTGCCTTCTTCTGTATTAAGAGAAGCTTTTGAGTGAGGCAGATAATTTTGGAGCTGGGCCACCAGATATATCAGCATGTCAGAGTTCTGAAACAGTGAAAGCATCACAAGAATGACAGAAATTCACAACTTAACTGGTGAATCTTCATATATTCTTTGTCTGCATCTATACAACAATATATGTACGCAAACTTGGGTAAATGCACACTCAACATTGCAAAATACATGAAACCTAATTTAAACATATATAAATCTGATTCACCAACATATAATTCACTAATAAGGATGTTTATTGCATGTAACAGGAATTTTCTGTGGAACAAATAAGCAAAATTAATAATTCAAGATAGATAATTATTTACAAAGAGGGCTAAAAATATTCTAGAATTTTCTCATGATTACACTCATTTCCTAGTGATTACATAAGCTAAATTAGTCTGTTTTAAATATCAGCATGGGAAGAGGGAACATTTACAAAAATCATGATTCATAATTTAGAGACTTTTGACTGAAGTTTGTTCACTTCTTTACAAAAAATGTTAAGTCATGGGAGAAACTGAAAGACAAATATTGTAAAATATAATTACCCTCCAAAATAATTTCTTCAACAAGAGAGTTGACTTTGTGTTGTTGGCCAAACGATCAATCAAGGCAAACTGTTCCTCCATTGACAAATGAGGCTGGAACAAATCCCTCTTTAGTTGGGTGTAGCTGCGCTCTATTTTGTCTCTGTCAGACAAGATTTAGGAACAGTTATAATGTTGGTTATATCCATGCATGAATAATGCCTCACAATGTAAAAAAATCAAACAAATAAGAACAAATAATACTACTGATATCTAAATTTTGTTAGGGAGTTTCTCAAAGTTCTCAACCTGCTCACTGCCCTTCAAATGACACACCCAACGAAGCAAATATCTCTGCACATATGTTGTACATTATGTACCAGTATTCTACCAAAAAGTTCTTCATTCACACATACAGATATATTTAACATGTGCAAATGACTTTTCACAGATGCCATGACTGACTGGGGAAGTTCATGTCATGATCTGGAAAATCTTGTCATCTTTCAGTTATGAAAGTTACATAGCCAATGTTAGTTTCGTAAAGTTGGATCTTATGTGTATGGTACTGTTTGATGGGAATCACTACATTTACTTATGAAAATGATTTCAACATTAAGTAGAGAGGCAGAGATCATAACTGACTGAACAGACTGACCTTGAGACCAGATTAATACTTAATGTCTTTCTCATGCTAATATTCTCGCTGCACAAAGAGGAGACAATTTCTCTGAGAAGTTCAGTATGACATTCAGGAATCAACAATTCTTATCTCTCTCTCTTTGACAAACAACTGTCTCATGACCTTGTTGTTCTTACTAATACAATTTGATTCAAGTCTAATCAGTTTCTGAGTTCTTATCTCAGATGAAAGAAAACAAATACAAGGCCAAGACTGTAAAGTAATAATATGGTCTGCATAAGTGAAGAAAAAGAAAAGAAAAACAGAAAAGAAGCAGAAAAACAGAAAAACAATTGAAATTTCTCAAATGAAAGAATCCAATCATTATCCTGGTCACCTGATATATATCATACATATAAAAAGAACAAATTTAAGCATTGTCAGCGGGACAAAAAGTAAGATATATGTACAAATACACCAGATAGATAAGCCTCAAGAAATGCCATTTTCCTAGGTGTTTTAAAATGCATTGTTGTCATTGCCCTGTAAAGGCAAACATCTCTATAGACTACATAATCAGACATGGAACATGGCTCTGTAAGGACCATTAAAAATAAATATAAAGATGCACAGAATGTTTAATTTTGAAATTATTAGAATACAATATCAGTACTATTATAATAGTCCTGAATGATTAATTGATTAAGTGAATCTCTAAAGGATGAGTTTGTTTTTCTTGAACATTAAGCATAGAGATGTAGGCCTCACATTGAGGAGGAAGAGAGAACTGAAAAAAATTAAAAAGAAGAGGGCAAAGGAGAATGAAGAAAAACATAAAAAAAAAAGAAAATGCGTGGTTCATTTAAAAAAAAAAAGGGCTATACCAAAATAGAACATCACTGAGGATGACAGAAAATGGAAGACCTGAGCAATATTTTAGCAAAGTACACATAAATGAAGTAGTAAATTTTGCAATGTAAAATTAAAGAAGAAAAAAAAAAGGGAACACAGTACTGAGAAAACAGCAAATTCATTACATTCAGCTTTCGGTAGAAGGGGAAGTAACTAACAATAATATGTGGATATGGAAATAACATGATAGTGGTAGATCACTCTACTTTTAGTATGCAAATGGCAGACAAAAGCACATAAGAACAAATTGGTTGCTAAACATAAAACACAACTTCTACTAATGCGCCCTTACAGTCTGTCTCTCAAAAAGCTATTTCAAGTAAAGCCCCCTTACAGTCCCTCTCACAAAAAGCTAAGGATTGGCAGGATCAACAGTAGCTGGCTATGTAGTACACAGCTTATATGGTTCTATAAAACTTCTGGGGAGTCGCAGTGGCCATATAATAGGTGTCTGCTATCCAGCAAAACGCTCACATCATGGAGATCACGGATTCGAGTCTCAGATCTGCTGTCAGGGAATGGGAAAATTGGAGGACTGAACCTGCAATTTTTCCAGTGAATTAACAGTCCCTTGGCTTCCTCTGGATAGGGGAAGCCTGATACCTAGCCTTCTCAGATCAGGACAAATATATTTCAGAGGTCCCATATGTATGCTATGCACATTAAAGCTGTCCAGGAAAATTTCCAAAATCCCAAATTTCTACCCACATAAATGCTCACCAAAACCAGGACAGCCACCTATAGCCAAAAAAAATCCCTCTTTCATCGGACTGAAAGGCTTGAAAAAAAAAAATGTCTGTCTGTGTATTTGTTTAAATTCCTTACTGCTCATGGCAGACAAATCTATTAAAATGAAAAAAAAAGAAAATTCAATAATCCCTTATAAACTGCATATCATATCCACTATTCACAATGTCTCTGACAAACAGCTTTATAGAGGGCAAACTGAAGTCTGCTAAATCATCTCATCACAGAACGTTTGACATATCCAACAAAACAAACAGTTAATAAACAAAAATTGAGATACAAGGAAATGAAAATGCGCACTGTTATATCTACAACTAGTAAATTTGTTAAAATAAAATTTATAGAAGGCAAGAATGAATACAAATCAGTGCAAGGAATGTTAGAACAGGAGCAGCCTTTATAACTTTTCTCTTGTTATCAGGCTTAAAAGGGTTAAATTAAACTGGGAATGTAATAAGCAAATGTTGCTCAAAGTCTACTGTGGTTATGCAAAAAGACCTTTGACTAAAAAAAAAAAAACAAATCTGCATGTATCAGTTTTCAACATGCAAACATCTTCATTGTTGAAATTTAGACAAAATGAGATTCAATTAATGAAATTAGGTGTAAGAATGTATCAGAAAAATGATCCTAAAGTCAGAAAGATGGATTATTTTTCAGCCTGAAGCCTAAAATGGCAAACACTGTCACAAAATAAAAAGATAGTCTTTAGGAAATTACTGATAAACCATTTTTAAATCTTGTGCGAGAAACATCCTGTTTGCTCTTTACAGAGATATCGCTATATCATTTCATGATTTTTTTTTCCCCTTTTGTCTTATGATGTGAGAAAAGATGCCAGAAATTTCCAACTACTTTTCTCTGAAAATTTTTTTTGGTTTATCCCGTTTCACAATATCTGTAAGAAACTGCTCATCCAACTGGCAAAAGATTGATCTGAATCTGTACCAAATTTATGCTTTTTTGGTCAAAAATACATACTTAACTCATGAAAATAACTGCCATCTAATTAGATAGCAAAAGAAATTAAGTCTATGCAATATCTACTTATTGCAAGGAACAAAAAAATAACAAAACAACTGGGTTTGATAGTTAATATAAATTAAAAAAAAAAAAAAGAAAAAAAAAGTGAATTAAAGACATTGCATGATGAAGCCTAAAAGCAGACAAAAAAAAAAAAAAAAGAGAAAATATTACTGCAATATCTCACCTCCATGTTTCTGTGCTTTGCAACTGACTTTTTATTTCATTGTAAGAGAGAGAAAATACGCAGGTGAAAGAGATCGGGGGTTTTGGGTGTTAACGGCAACTGTGCCCTGAATACAGCCACATAAAATTAAGAAAACATAAAATGTGAAATGAGGTTCTGTTAAATTCACTGCTTTGTGAGTGATGTGCAAAATGTGCAGGTCAGTAATCTTCATTTCAGATTCCCTGGGTGCAAAGTTCAGTTTTCTATGTGATGGTGATGTTGAATATGCATTTAATATGTTGCAAAATGAAGAAACAGATAATCAGATGTGATATGCAACAAACATACACTGAGATAAAATGCAAATGTAACACAACTTGAGGTAAAACAGATTTACATTTCACTGGAAAATCAGAAATGAAGTTTGAAAGTCGTTATGAGAATTTCTCCTCCCTGTTAACTCATAATTTGCATTGTGTAATACATTGAACAACAAAGCACACTGGCAATATGGCTCTTCAAAAAGATAACATGCTATGACTGAAGTTCTTATCAGATACTTGCAGCGAGGAACTTATGTTATTGTCCACATTTTGTCCACTTCTATCCTGGTGTGCCTTCTTTCAAAAGTGACCCCAACCAAATTTAATTTAAAAAATTCACTTGCACAATGTAATTGTTCTAAAATATTTCCATTCTCAGTTTAAGTCCGGAATAATCAAAATTTTGGTAAAGCTTTGCATTTATATATGGATGTCTTATATTATAGCCTAAAATTAGCTGTAGGAAAATCCAAACAATAAAAAAAACAATTACTTCATGCACAAGTAAAAAAATAAAAGTTATTGTCCTTGTGATTATTTCATACCACAGTATTAAATCAGCAATTTAGTAAGAAAAGTGTGTTTTTATTACTTTATAATTCTACATTAAAGTTTTTGACATAAGGGATCTCCTCTCTTTTTTTTTTTCCTTGGATGTGATACATTTTCTGAATTAGGTATTTTTAGCCCGGCCGGTGGTCACGTGACCACGGGTGGTAGCCCCAGTGTGCATCGACAGCGCTATGGAAAGAAACAGTCATCATGCGCTTCTGTGCTGCTTTTAATTGCACAAAT
>JBCAUA010313859.1:0-19293 GCA_038406235.1 Peronia verruculata | reverse complement strand
GAAGCCAAAATTGCCAAAAATGAAAAAACGAAAAAAAGGACCCAAATTTCATAAATCCAGCTGCCCCCCCCCCCCCCCCCCTTAACTGTAGTGAAAGGTGATGTCAAAATAAAAATAAGGGAGAGCGTCTGAAACTTTTTTTTTTTTTTCAACAAAACCATTTTTTTTTTTTTCAGTCATGAACATGATTTTTTTTTTTTTTTTTTAATTTTAGTGTGTGTGGAATGTTTGTTGTTGTTGATGTCGTTGGTTTCTAACGAAACCAGTTTTCTTTTTTAATGCTCTCATGAACATTCTGTATTTGGGTGCATCTGAAACTTTGTTGGTTTAGTGATATATGGGTTAATTTTCAAGTTGTTGGTCCCCCCCCCCCCCCAGGAATAAAAGCGGGATAATCAAGTATAACAATGGCACAAACAAAGATTACTAGAGTTTTTCCCCTTGTGAAGAAGTCACTCTAATTTCGTAACTGTCAAGGATTTCGTATAAGGATATAATAACCTGTTGTGGTGTTTGCACACCGAAGTAACGGTTATTTAAAGAGATGACTCATTTTTTAAGGGCAAAATAACTGCAAATTATATCTTTTATTTCAGAAGAGCATGGGAGAGTTGAACGAATTCTGTTCATTGCGAGCAAAGATATCAGGGTAAAGTGTAGTTCAAACCTAATAACCTGTTTTTACTTTCTTTCCCATTTTAAAATATATATATATATATATATTATTACTGTTATTATTTTGCAAAAACAAAATTATCAGTCTACAAAATAATGAATATTACATCGATTTGCAAAATTAGAATATTATTTTGTTGTTTTGAATAAATACGTAAACAGAACTATTTTTGATTTGTTCCAAAACTTGCTTCGGGCTGGTTACTAGGCTCATTTGAAAGGTAGAAGTGTAGGGGGCTAAACTGTCCTTGCGAGGTACATGCGATGTTCTCGGGCAGGCTAATATGGGCCAGTACCTGAATTTGCGAGATCATTCAAAGATATGTCATAGTGAGTTACAAGCCTAACTATTACATTATGTCCTTGTCGTTATCAAAATGTCTTATGCAAGTGTATAAGATATTTATTTCAGAGATGTGGTATAAAGTCCAAAACATCTTCAACACCCTTTCCAGAAGCATATATAACTCTATATATAATTTTTAAAACGAATTCTCATTGAGACTTTTTCGTCTGTTTGAGTGGAGACCAAGTTTTCAATTTATTGCATTAATGAGAACAAAACGACTTTGACAGAGGTGTCGTTTTCATTTAGACAAAGACTTCGCTCACCCTGACGTTTAGATGTCCAAAACAAAATATGTATTAAAATTTGGCCGTTCTTACATTTTCCGCAAATGTTAAAATTTTAGTAGATTGCAGTTTGACATTCTCTGGCCGGAAGTCCGGGACATTTCTATGGGATCAACGAAAGCAAGGATAAGATGAACGAAACAATTATATGCAGGCATCAGAATTCTATTTGTACATCTCAGGATGTCAGGAACACTTCCAGCGTATAATCTCCACCTCAAAAGTCAAGATCAGGTTTGTTAACATTGGCTAAATACGAGTTAGCGAAACTTGTTTGTGATAGCGTAATGATTATTGTAAGTCTGTTGGGTCTGATTACCAATGCACTTAATGTTATTGTCTTTGCCAGAGTTGGAATTACAAAAAAAACTCCACCACTTTGTTGTTCTTCGTTCTGACTGTTGTGGACATGCTCTTTCTATTGACGACTGCAGTAATTAGAGTACTCTTTCAAATGAGTTCCATAGATGTTTATTTTTCTGCATCCGTGGCTTTTATCTTCTCCCTTACTGGTTGAGCTTTATATTATTGGGACTCGGGTCACGTTATTCCTGTCCGTACAGATTTTCTGCTATATATCTCTACCATTCCGCTTTCAGCAGATGTTTACTACGGATAAAAGTATTGTTATTCTGATAATTTTTGGTTTTGTAATATTGGCCACTTCAAGTATTTGGCCTTTTTACATGCGGATTACCTGGCAATGGTAGTCAGACATTAATAGGTATAAGATGGTGATTTCATATACAGATGCCAGAACTACCATTGTTCCATCCATTTCTACATTTCTACGAGTAGTGATACCAACTATCTCTGTAGTCATAATCATAGCTTGCCTGATCATTCTAGTAGACCGACTCCATAAATCGGCCAAATTTCGAAACAGTTTTTCTCAGGAGAACGTTTCAACAACACGAATGTCCGGATAAGAACTTCAGCCTATCAAGTCTGTGACTGTCTCTGCTGCCATGTTCATCGCACGTAACCTGCCGGGAGTCACTGTCACTTACGCCTCTCTCATAGAGCCTAAATTCAACGATTTTCGCAAATAGGGCTTTTTATACTCAGTGATGAACAGAATAATTGGGGTCCTACAAATCATTTGTTCGTCTTGCATCTTTTTCGTCTACTTCAGTTTCAACTCGATTCTTTGCTCTCAAATCCCTGCATGTATTTGTCGAAATAGAGACTCTAAGGCTCAAAAACACCCATAGAAACACAGACTGAGACCTAAACTTTTTCTCCACGAGAGATACATCCTGATACTTCATCGAGGTATCTATGTTCGCCTTTCTCACCTTACAGGCTGAACTCCACAAAAGCCTCATCTGTTTATCTCCAAGCAAATCTTCTTCTTGGATCAAATTTAACACGTGTTTTCAAAACATGACTCGTTTTCGCCGAAGATGAAAACAGTTAACACATTCTCTATTTTGAAATGGTGCAAAGATTTAGATTGGTTGGTCTCGCCAGTTAGTATAGTGCTTCTATGGCTATTTCACCAAGTTTGATGAGATTGGGTATTTGCATTATCTGCAGGTGAAGGGCAATAACTGTGTTAGATGAACCTTTGTTTGCTCTGTTTTCTTTGGGTGTCTCCTCTGCTCATGTGTGGTCACTCAGCTGTTCCTCAAAAATGGGCAGACCCCTGGAAAAAGCGACTTGCAGCTAGAAGATCTAAATTAAATTCAACTGTTATGGAAAGTGGTGTACAGACGCTCTATAGAGCAACCTGTTGTGATAAGAAGGTATTTGTCTACGCGTCCCGCGTAAGTCCCTTACAAGCTTACAAGAAATGTCGCAACCCTGTAATTACAGACGTGCAAATAGTTAAGATTAGAGCTTGTGTGTCAAGAATGTTAGTTCATTCATAAATTTTAATATTCGATAGCAAAAGTATGTCATTGTTCAGACAATGTCTTTGCACACATAATGAACAGAATTTGTTTCCCAGCTATAAGAATGTGGTTTGATTTAAATTTTACGTTCTTTTTCTATGTTTTCTTTTTTTAACTTCTACATTGTTTTGTAAAATGAATAGAAAGGCTACAGATAGTTAGGCTGCAAGCGTTAAAATGTCATGCTGAAGAGACAAATGTATCTCACGGTTTAGATTTAAATATATTTATATTTAAACTTCAGGTTTACCCTAGTTTTCTTCACTTCATAATTAGTTATTTTAATTGTTCTAACTTCTAGTTATTTTGCTACGTTCATCACATTACTTTCTGATATCTGGAATGGAGTAATAATTCATCCCACACGTGTTCTCCGTAGTCTACTTTCTTGTATCGTTTAGCTCCTTACTTGGGGCTAGGCTACATTGAAAAACCTTTGTAGAACAACTGTTTTTTTTGGGTAGAAAACAAAATTTAGACTCAGGCATGTGAGAGCTAGCTCGTGTTGGTTTCATGCAATACACTGTTGAATTCTTACGGCTAAATTATTAGGAATAAGATAGGTCGATTTGCGGACAGTGAAGGCAGAGACAAACCATGACCCCTCTCAGGCAATGGTGAATCCGGAAATAAATCTGATGTACTTGTGTAGAATTAGATTTCGACAGTGTGGAGGCCTTTGACATAACAATCCACCATGTGTTTTGTGAAGATGAGTAATAATATGATGTCAAGTAGCATGTAGTCTCTGTCCTCTGTAAAGGGCGATCAGTGATACATGTACTTAGTTTTATTACAAAGACTTTTTTCATAATCTAGACCTTTGTCTATGTACTGACGCTGTTATCTTTGTCACTCTTCTTAGTGATAGTGTTGTTGACGTGGACTTTATTATTTCCTTGTTGTTGTCGTTGATGATGACAATGATGTTGTTGTGGGTTCTTGTTGTTGTTATTTTGTTGTTACTGATGTTGGTGTTGCCGTTTTTATTGTTGTTGTTGTTGTTTTGTTGATGTTGAAGGTGTTGTTAAAACTGCGCTCAAATGAAAAGTGTCCTATAAACGGGCTCCAGAGTTCTCTTCCTCGGATACTGCCGAGATCAAGCCGGGCAATGATCAATGCAGCGACAATGCCTACCCTACTTAGTATTTTTCACAACAAAGAACAGTTGATAATAGAGAGTGCTTATTGGTGTTTTTAATTTCATTGTAATTTAATTATGAAATTTTAATTCTTCGAAAATAATAATATTTTATTCACATTTTTTTAATCTGAAAACTCGTTCCTTCGCAATAAGCGAAACATTTGAATAAATTTTCTTTCATATGTAACAATATATTATTTTATATTTTGTACTGTTTCTCTGTTAGGCCGATAAAGAACTACACAATAATCGAAACATTTGAATGAATTTTTTTCCATTTTTTTTTTTTTTTATTTTGTAGCAAAATTCTATTTATATTTTGTATTGTTTCTTTGTTAGCTCGATTAAGAACTAGGAAGTTCGAAAATTTGGCCCCAAACCATCACCTTATTCAATTTTTGACATATTGAATTCTAGAACTTGCTGTTGCTTCTTTTAGTGCAGTAAGTTAGATGACGGTAGACAGTCCGTTATTAATGTAAGACATTTCTATAAAATGAAAACGATCATGATCAATATGCTGTTTATTATTATTTTATAAAATAGAAAAAGACTGTCCAACCGGCAACTAACACAACAATTTAGAAATTTAAAAAAAAAAAAAAAAGCAAATAACACTTATAAATAACTTCTAGATGTTGAATCGAAGGTAAGCCAAATTTTCGGACCAATAATCATCATCAGTATCATTATCATCATCATCACTATCACCAGCACCATCAATAAAAGCAGTAAAAATATATCCACATAATATTGTATTCATACTGTTACTGACACCATCACCACACCATCACCAACCGCCAACAACCACATCAGAAAACAAACAAACAAAGATTTGCATGGATCTGATTACACTGTTGTTTAAGAACGGCCCATGGTCTCACTAACAGAAACCTCATCTGTGGTATTCACAGAACGGCGGAGGACTCAGCCGTCCATTGCAAGGCGTCCCGATGGTCGCGTCCAGCCCCGTACGCCACGAGCCTCCGGTCAGCATGCAAGGCAACCCAGTGGAGGTGCAGAGCTACCAGACCCCGTGGAAGGCGCTGTCCGAGTTCGCCATGCAGGGGGACATGGACCAGCCCCACCCCCCGTTCCAACAACTGGTGAGCAACCTCAACATCATGAACAATAATAACAACAACAACAACAACAACAGCAACAATGGCACTGTATTCTTAGCGCACCAGCAACACAATTTCCACCACTTAATGGAGTACAGTCACTTTAGCAGCAGCGACAACAATTTCTTCAGCTGCTACCCTCAGCAAGAACAGTTACACGAGCACCACCCGCTCCACCCCAAGCACCATCATCATCATCATCCGCGTCAAAGTACGCCAAACGACATGGACGACGATGATGATGATGTCGGCTCCAAGATGATGATGGTGGATGAGGAGGACGATACGGTGGTGTATCATGAGGATCAATGATGATAGTTTAAAGACGTGAGGATCTTTTATCGTTGTCATCTTTTATTTACTTTTCATTTCCTTTGGTGTGCTCCTAGATGTTTTTGTTAATTTTCTTCCTCGTTTTCCTGTAACTAAAATGAAAAAAAAAAAAAGACAGTAGATGTTGAGGAAGAAAACCTGGATGGCAGTAGCTGAGTGGAGCATATTAACAGTCCTGCAACCTCTTGTTTTTACACCACCGAATCGTCCTCATTTTTTGACATTTTGTTATGATCAATTTGTATTTTTATGCTTGCCACTTTGGTTTTTATATACCTTTTATGTTTGCATTTCTTTTGATTTATGTCTTACCCAGAACACCCTTGTTTTGTTGTAAACTACACTTGCTTCCGCTTGCAACCTTTGACCATTCTGGACTGTCAGTATATTGTGTGCAGAACAATGAACTTTAAAGTGTAGACTGTAGAATTGATATAATGTACAAGACCATGATAATGGCTTAAGTAGTCAAGAAAATAAAGATGGGAGGAAAAAGACAGAAAGAAAGAAAAGAGAGACACGTGATCACATTTATCAGTGCTCACCCGTGCTAATTATGATCGCGGAGACAATTGATATTAATCTCATAGTGATAAGGCATAGAAATGATAACATTAAATACCAAGACTAGCATTATGTTACAGTGATGATTTCTGATGATTATAGCGCCCTTAATGTTTCTAAATGATGACGGAGGGACCTTTCATCGAACTGAATGTAGAGAAAAGAAAGAAAGAAATATTCCCTAACAAAGCGTCTTTCTTTTCACTTCTGATAATAGCCCATGCGGTTAGAGCGACAAAATTGCAAATAAAGTTGCCTTGACCTCCACTTTCTCATCTAGTTTTAAATGTTTAATAATGGCCTGACCGTGCGTCCTAAGCCGTTGATGAAAATAGAGGCGGCAATAGGGTCCCGAAATATCATCACGCTCAGAGACAGATAGCCTCACTTAAACATTCATGTCATGGGAAAGGCGATTAGGGGGGGGAAAAAAAAAGGGAGAAATTGTGAATTATGGAAAAGAAATGTAGATATCTCTTTCCAAATATAAGCTTAATCTCATCTCGTGTCTTTAGCTTTGCGTTTTCTTTTCTCTTCATATTACCACGTATTATGGAACTGCTCGTGTAGGATCCAACGGTGCATCAGAATACTATCTGTGAGTCAGGTCACTTGTTTTTTGAGCGCAACGTTTGGTTTCTTTGCATAATGGCTGAAACTTCAGTGACATTCTTTGCTCATTTGCTGGTACCCCTTGCTCACTCCTTCCATTGCACGCATCTGGAAAATTTAAATGTACATACATGTTCACAGTAAGCTCAGAGAGAATCCACTGCAGCTATTCACGAAATCCATATCCTTGCCGGATGGGTGAATAGGGATGATTTCATAACGAAGTTTTGTCAGTTTCCATTGATTAAGTGGATCGAACAGGTTTTCGTACTGCGGGGCTTGAAAAGCTTGATGGAATTTATGAATTATGAACGAGGAACAGAGGGCAAATAAATTATACCATCTCTGGGGAATCGCGTGCTGGGCATCATTTTTTTCTCGCTGTAGTTTTTATTCTCTTTTTGGCAGCAGCAAATTAATACAGCGCACTATTCTATAAAAGTTCATGGGAAATAATGAGCAAGTGACTAATGTATGAAGCGCTAGACCGACCAGTGCTTCAGTTAGTTATGAAAATGTACCATGGCCAGTAGACATTCTCTCACCGTGAGGTTTTCTTATCATCATTGACACAGAGGCTGAATGACATATTTCCTTCAACCTATAAACAATACTGTTTTTAATGAAGTCTTCACAATGAGAATATTTCATTTATTTGAGCCCGTGAATCAGTTCTTTATTGCTCTATCTCCACTTTTGGGCTCTTTGGAGATATGTATGTCATACGAAATAGGGATAGTAAATCTACCATTTCATGTAATTTTTTCACTGATCACTTGTCCAAAGAGGCAGATTTTGAAAATCATTTTGTCCTATCTCCTATGTGCCGAAAGAGTTGCTAAGCATAAAACATCAATTTTCTCAAAATGCGAAAAATGGAGATAGAGCGACAGAGAGCTAAGCTCAAACTCAGTACTAATCTGTTATGTCAGTGAATGCAGCATACTGACCCGGCCACTTGTCAAGAGATTTAGGCTACAATCAGCAGCTTTACTATAACTTACCTTTACCACGGGTCATTCCATCTCACTACCCTCCGATTTCCCCATTTTTTTTGCCTTTTTGTTCAACAGAACAGTTTTACCCTTTCGTCTGTTTGTATTGTTTATTCGGTTATATTGTCTAACGCTTTCTGTCTCATATCGCTTCCATCGTATTTGCTTGAGCTAGAAAAAGACAGGTTCTTTTTTTTTTCTGTTTACCTGAAACAATTAAAAGTGCATGACCATTTAAAATGTAGATCAGAAAATACCAGCTGTGTACACAATTTGAGATCTGAGAGATAATAATAATAATGACAAAAGAGAATATTAACATAGCGCCTATTCTCGTAAGTACAGGCTCTGAGCGCTTTACAATCTATTATTTAAAACAATAAGTGCTTGTAAGGCCAGTTTATCAAACTCTATGTTTGGAAATAAACATGCAAGTGTATGACAAACAGACCTAGAATAAGCAGATATTGCTTTGTTCTCCACTGTTATTCATTTCTCACAGATAAGTGTAAGCCACCAAGTCATTTTGTTAGCTGTCGCAAACAGATGCAATACGCTGTATGATCCAGCCATACAAATGATGATGGAATGTAAATAGAGATTACCTGCCACTATTTCAGGGAAATAGGATTGTTCTAGTCAAATGTTAACGTGCTGACTAGATGCAATAAGGAATTCTCTTTGGATAATACAATATTTATGTTTTTCAGATGTCCTCGTTCGATCACATGGATCCTGGCATGCCTAGCCCACCCCACCACTCTGAGATGATGATGCACCCTGGCCTGGGGGGCAGCCCGGGTCACGGTGACATGATGATGCACAGGGGCTACATGCACTCCGACGACATGGTGGGCTCGGTGGGCTCCGACTTTTCGGGCACGCCCTCGGAACTGTCTCACAGCCCCATTTCCCATTGACGGCGCCCTGGACCTTTGCTGGCGTGTCCGCCGCCGGTGTGACAGGAACCTCCATAGTGTGAGATTCAGGGAACTTTAGACACAACTTTGGCATGGGCGCTGGTATTATCTGTGCTACTGCTAGGAATTTTTTTTTTTTTTTTAAACCCTCCTTTTTTTTTTTTTTTTAATTGAAACAGGGCCGGGGCACTAAAAGGATACCTATACTGATTTTAATTCTGGAATCAGTACGCAATTTTTGGGGGCTTCTTTCCCGGTCCATTGTGTTTTCCTGAGCTACACGACCAAAGGTAAAAATTCTTGCTTACCTCAGATTCCGTCAGTCATGCTATGCTGTGGGTATGGCTATGGATGTAGTAGACTTTGACCCGTCGCTAGGACTCACCCAGAGCCAGTTATCTGAGTGCGAACTCAGTCAGCGACAGTGAATTCCCCCCATAGTGACTCGAAAATGCTGATATTCATCAGTTCCTGCATAACTGGAGACAATGCCTGAAAGAATCTCAACGACCTGGCAACCTATCATCATATCAGGGTGTTCTCTGGTTCTATGAGGTATCTAAGTGCTGCCCAAGAGACTCCTATGTTTAAGAAAGCTACATAATTATAAAGTGCGTGAGATTGGAAACATGCTTGGCTTCTAGCTGACCTGTCAACGCGGGATCGGTGAACAGCGAATTCTCGAGAACACGACATATTCATGACGAACACACCTTTTGGTGTCAGAAATTATTGATCAACCCTTATACTGAAGAATTTCTGACCCCACACAGTAAAGTTCTTCGTTGCACAAGTTCACAGACAAAGAGGCAAAAGGACAAATTCAATTTCTATCTGGATGTTAAGAGACAATGTGGATCAGCAATTTAGGAAAGCCGAGAAGCGACGCAAACTCCACTCCTTCAGAGATATGCAGGTCCGACGACTTTCCTCTTTGACGAGACAAGTATAGATTAAAATCCCAGTTGAAGGATTTCGGGGCAAAATGAGGCATATCTAAAAATCGCCATTTAGAGAAATACGACAATTTGGTTTCCAGTAGATAGTAATTGCCCATTAAGTGATAGAATTGTCTGAAGATTTTTCAGGAAGGATAAGTCGCGTTTGGTGAAAAGGAAGGTCCTTGCCGTACCATATAGTATGGTATCACCATTCCCAGTATTGAGGGGTATAACTCAAAATTTTCAAAAATGGCGTTTGTCGCGTTTTGCCCTGAAATCCTTCACTTATGGATTTCTTACGTGTCGCACGCTGGCGATAGGCAACGCATGTAATATCCTTACACTATTGTAGTACTGCCATCTTGTTTCAAACAATATTTAAAACCACCTGCCTTAATACTCGAACTGGTTGACCCATTTGCTCGTGTGAGGAAGGAGTTGTTCCTTTGTAGCATGAAGAAAATACCACACATATCACGGTAAACATTGTTGTATTGCAAATATAGTTTGTCATGCGCAACTCAGAACCTCAACATGAATAATATGGACGTTTTGTAAACATGTCTTTGTTTTCTTTTTCTTTATCATGACTTTGACGATTGCTTAGGGTATTTACGTCTGAAATGATTCATTCGATTTTATATTGAGAGAATGGCTCTTTGCAGTGTGTAAACTGATGAATAAATGTTTATTTTAAACTAACCCCACAATTTGCCATATCCCAGGGATACTATTTTATTATGTAAGAACATTTGCTGATCGTAGATTATAAACATCACGAGCTCACTCGAGCATGATAAAGTAAGAAATACGGGAAGCTGCAATATGGGGAGAGTGTTACTCGAAAAACAAGAGCAGAGATACCTTACAAAATAAGAAATCATGGCGTTGCATTTTCATTGTGTAATCAACTGAGTATGTATGGATAGGTAAACATGGCAATTTTAGTTCCTATAAATATAATGGAATATAAGGCGTCAAGTTGTACGACCAGATTTCTGCAACATTGTACAAATAGAGGGTGAATTTGTCTTTAAATGGATAATGTACAATGTTATTGTCCACAAAATACGCGTAGACATTGAATTGTTTGTACTGTGGATGCAGTCAGCTGAGATTCATTCAGGAGAAGGTGATGACTCCTGGGAAAGCAAAATATTATGGCTAGGACAAAGTCGTCAGTAGCTAACGATTTTTTTCACTCTTTGCAAAGAAATCTGACGTAATTTTGCCTGTCATCTTTGATTTGAGTGATTTTATCCGCTTATGGAAAACAGCAATCTGTAACGCTTTATCTATATAGTGTTAAAAAAAAAAAAGTAAAAAAATGACGACATCTCGAGATCAGTAAAGTGCACTGACAATATTATTTGTGCGTGGGTGTTTATTGGCTATTTTCCTTGAACAATTTGTTCAAAATAAAACAAAAGAATGGAGTGTTCATAAAGAGGACGAGAGCCTGGAGTATAATTTCACTCATAGTTTGCTCTGTTGTTTTAAACCTGTTTTTGTTTGTTTCATGACTGATAACATTGTCCACTCGTGAGATTATATTCTTGATGTGAGATGAGTGGGTGTCTTGGATAATTTATTTTGTTTGTCTACAGTCCCATTTGCTCAATCCTTGTGAAACGAACCTTGAATACATTTCGTTTATGTTTGATTAGAGTTGCAGTTACCATAATATTAATGTCTATTATGATGAATTCCTAAGATCTATTCGTGTATTTTTTGTTCTGCCTTTAAGGCAACCTCTGGTCGAGCTGTATGTTTCCTGAAAGTTTTAGAGTCGCTTGAGGGGCATGAATCACAAACACTAAAGAAATGGGCACTTATTGTGCCCTGATGATTGATATTTTCTTTTCTTAATTTTTTTTTTTTTTTCCTGGGGAACCAACAGCTTAAGTGAAGTTTTATCCTTTGTTGTTGATGCTATGAACTTTGTACCTTATCGTGAGCTTTTGTTTGCTATTGTCTTTGTGCGGCCGCCATTGCTGGTCTGAACCTTTTTTTCCCAGTGGTTTCCATATTTTGTAACGACCCACCATTTTATTTTCTTATCTTTGTCATTCGTATATCTCTGGGTCCTGTTGTAGTGTTTTTCTTTTTTTTCTTTTAACACCCCTGGATTCTGGGTAGCTCCTGCTTTAGAAATTCAGTCATTTCGGCGAACAGTATTGGCAATTTTAGCAAAGCCACCACAGAAAAGGGATAGGAGATAAAATTATATCGAGCTCTGGAAAAACAAGGTATATTTAATGCTGAAAAATAATAAAGTTTAGGAGTAAAGGCATGTCGAGAAAGATGGAGATCCGTTATGCATTTTATATTATATTTTGTCAGCAGAGAAATACATGCATTTATCATTTACTTTTTTTTTTTTTTTTGAAATGTAGGGAGAATGGTACCTATGAAAAAACTCTGTTTAGTTTTTTTTTTGTATTCAACGAATCACCCACAATCCAGGGCACTACAGAATAGATGCCTAATAGTTCTGAAACGTCAACTATTTTATTGATTCGGCATGAAACAAAACCAGATCAGACAAAGAAAAATAACACATGTTTCCTTTTTTCCTCATTTTCATTCCACGGGAACTTCACTTTGAATTTCACCACCAGATTTGACAGCTTCTCCAGTTTGATTGAAGAGATATACTACTCGTCCAAAAAAAAAAAAAAAAGTAGAAGTTGCACTTAAGTCAATTACAGGAGAGCATCTCAAGTTGGATTTTTAATTAGGCCAGATGCTTACAGTAGAGTGCATAAGGCCTCAACATTTGAAACAGCAGTTTCAGTTTATTTTGCTAAGACTTTTTCAATAGTAAAGTAGTATCCAGCTGTTGAATCACAGATCTGATATGAGAGTCATGACTTCTCCCCTGTGTTTCCTTTGTCTTTTCTTTATTTTGTTTCTACTTTTAACAAAATTTTTGACCTATAATTTGCTGTACTATAAACAACTAAGTTGATGGCTGTGCGACCAATCTGATGGCGTTTTGTTATCGTTATCGTTTATCTGATGTACATACGTTGTGACAATAACTGCCAGTGATGTTGCTATTGGGTTTTTTTTTTTTTGTTGTTGTTGTTGTTGTTTGTTTGTTTTGTTTTGTTTCGTTTTGTTTCAATAACGGTTTCAAGTTTTTAAAATAATGGTTCTATGTTTAATAATAAGAAGAGATTATAGAATGACGGTACTTTCAAAAATACACCAGCAAGAAGTATCAATCTACTGGCTCGTCGTTTTCTTTCTGTGAAATTTTCACGAAGTTTGGACATTACTCATTATTACATTGTGGATTATCTGTATATCTACAAGAAAAAAGTGGTAGAGATAATGAAGACGATGGCAGATAGTATAAAGAGTGATATTTATTCAGATTTATTCGTGTGACTCTAAATCTTGTTGAAGTCAGTACAGTGCGTAAGCAGCATAATTAAATGAGTAAATAAATAATAAATAAATGATGGATAAAAAATAAAGAAAGAAAGAAAATACTGAATCAATTAATAAATGAATACATAAATACATATAAATAAATATACAAGTAAATGATGAATAAGTAAACTATAGATAAATAAATAAAGAAGTGTTTGAAAAATAAATAATTAAATAATGAACAAACAGATAAATAAGTCAATGAATATAAATTTTGCAGATCGGATCACGGAAAATAATATTCAATAGTTACTGTCACACCACAACAATTATGACTTTACATTTATGTTTAGATAACTGCCTAATTAGAGTTTTCAGTGCAGTAACTCATGAAACTGCCACCCAGAGTTGGCTAGAAGGTCCTCACACTGTTCCGCCGACAGCTGTAAATCAACAGGCAGGCGAGTCGTGTGTCCACTATGATCTAGCGGGAAGCTTAGAGAATCGTCAGCATACTAACAAGGGGGGCAATCCGCGCTATACATCAGCTGTAGGAGGTCTCCGTGCCTGGGTGCTGTGATATAGGGCCAGACACACAGAGTTAAATAGCCGTGATGGGACTAGAGGGTCCATAGGCGAGAAATATTATTACATGTATAGCATTTAGTGAGAATTTGGTAATCGTTCGGACTAAACAGAAGATTCCTCATCCTCAGCTGTTCTATACTTCGATACAGAGTGGCAATTTCTTACTATTTTATAGACTATATTTATTCACTGCTGACTAGGAAGACAGGAAAGCCCCATAGATAATTAAGAAAAACAGCGTTTGGCCTGAACGTTTTACACAGGTTGGATTAAACAATAGCAACAAATACAGTCACACCAAAGCTGGGAATAGCGCGTTTTTAGGAGCAGACAAAGCTAGGGGATCAATAATTGTCATAGAATAGGCTGATTTACAGAGCATGACATTTTATTTGTGTGGACGTAGGCTATTGAAATCTAGCTATGATATACCTAGCACAACGTCAAGCTTCAACACCAGTCTTTGCAAGTTTCTTATTGTCCTGTCTGTGTACCCCAATAATTGTTCTCAAAACAGTTTACACACATTTTAGCTCCAATCAATGCCTTAGCGAACAAAACCATACGCTTTGCGAGCTGAGTAACAGAGACAATTTTTGACTTCTTGTTTCTTTTGTGTGTCTCTAATCTATAGGCCATTTTGAACGTAGCGAGCGTAGAAAGTGAATGAAAATAGAGCAGACTAGCCGGCAAATGAAACACTATTACTACAATAACGGACATAGAAAAAAATCGGGTAAGAGTAAGAGGACAGGATCACAATCGGATAACTCTGGCAAGGCTGAAACTTTATTGAGGTCAGATTGTTAGTTAAACCGCTGGCTATAGAGATATGTCTGTGTTCGGAGTAACGAATTCCTGGAGCAGTCAGCAATCGTTAATTACCGTGGCAATATCCTGTGTCTGGGCTGGACACGGCTGGTTCAAGTAATGGAAGGAGTCCGAGCCGGTGAGGAGAGGAGAAATAGTCCACGGTTACCGCGACCATCTCTTCACGTCGAGAGCCGGTGCTTTGGCAGTGAGTGACCACTAGCCGTGGTCACTGATGAATGGCGGCCGACTGTGTGCTTCATTTGGCAGAGTGACATTAATTCGGGATGACAAACAGCCTGCTGGCGAGACTCTGAGGGACAACAATTGCCCGGTGACGGTGACTGCGGCGGTCAGTTTGTGACACATGGGAGCCTACACTGTCCACCTTGACCGGGCATGATACCAGCCCTGGTGCCTGGGATAGTCATGCAGTATTGACCTTATGCGGTTGTGTGTTTTTCCTCCTGGATGGCGGTTAGTCCGCTCCAACCTGCGGACTGTTAGTGTGACAGGCGTAACTCAGTTTTCTTTACATATTGCAACTTCCTGCCGGTGGTTATCTCATAACTTAATGGCTTATAAATGCTCTTCCTTAAAGAATACTAATCTAATGGTTGGCATGAAGGATACCTTTAGATCAAGAAATTGACAGAGAGAAGTTGTGATAGATAGGTCAGACACTAAAAGAGGCTAGATAGAAACATCCCATCAAATTAACAGTCTCTGGGATATAGTCTTCAAGGAAAGAGGATACGGGTAGGCTTATGGTCTCAGGGAAAAGATTATGGCCTCTACTGTGTGGACCATGAGATGGTCAAGGAATGGAGGTGTCTGGAGATCGAACTGAGTGAAACGTTTGATACATGTCTATTGCAAACAACAACGGATGAAAAAGATAATGCTCATCTAATATAAAACAAACTTAAGATGGCTTGATCGGATTTTCCCGTTATCGATCCAAAAGCAGCGCAAAGACAAAACAAAAACAAAAGTAGTTCCGACATGAAAAGAGAAAGAATAAAAATAGCAAAAAAATACAGGAACAAAAACAACATTAATTAACCATCCATGTACGTTCGGCGAGCGTCGTTACAAGAGAAAGCGGAGCTGTTCGGACGCAGGACGTAGAGAATGAATTTGGCAGAAATGCGAGCAAGTCCTCAGCCCAGGACGCCATCCATTCCTGGCCCTGCCACCTGTCCGGCGTTAGCTGGTGTTACGCGCTGTGGTAAAAATGACCCGGTCAAAGCGCGGGTGTCACATACGTTTGTCAGAGGCTCGGCTACGTGACCTCTCCTACCTGTCTCTAATTTACTCCCATCAGGTCGGTTCATTTATATCCTCTCGGGTATGTTTACAGTTTATGGCTTCAGCGACATTGTCAAAGTATCCAACACACCGGTGATGGACCGCATTCTACTGGGACTGAGGAATTCGTTATGTCTTCTAGTTTCTCAAAATGTTAGGATAACAGAGTAAAAAGATGGATCAATCTTAACACCACGATGATTCAATAAAGATTTGAATGTCTTAATCTAATAAACTCAGACATAATTCAAGATACATCTTCTTACGATTCAGTACTCGATGGAATAGATTCTTCTCTAGACACCAGTTTTTGTTTTTTGTTTTTCCCGTAAATAGCACTTGAAAAGAATATCGAAAGAAAAACATGTATGGAAGAAAATACATAAGTAGACAAAATACAGATAAGCTCATATATAATACATAAAACCTACATACACATGAAATTGCTGAAAGCACAAATTTCCGTCACATTTAGATAACACACATTTTGTGTTTTTAAAATCTGCTAAAGAATATGTGAAAGTTTAAATCGCATCCAAGGAATTCGTTTTTACTTAACGATTCATCGCCATCACCCTCTTTATATGAATACCACTGTTAAACTTAGATCTATGAGGCAGATACCAGGTTACCAATGCTTCATTAAAGGGCTATTGTTACTTTCGCTACTACCGCGAGCATCAGTGGCATTGTCATTGTAACACAGAAAGTAACGGTATCACCACTATTAACCATATCAACGCAAGACTGAAAATATATTTACTTAGGAAAAAGAGGAAGCAAAACAAAACGTGACATTGCTTATTATTATTATTATTACATTATTGTTACTTTTGTCATTATTGTTAATCATTATCATTGTTATTATTATCTTCATATTATCATTATTGTTTATACTTTATCGTTGTTATTATTATTATTATTATCATTATTGACATCATCATCATTTTTCGTGTAACATATACTGGGCGAGAGTGCAATGATTATTGTGTGAAGTTTGTCCATGCTGAATTCATGTTATGTTCAGATTGAAGCGAATTCATCGTGTTCAATTTGGAAAATGAAAAAAAAAAAAAAAGTCTTACTTGTTAAAGAAATTTATGCTTTGAGCAGTATATTATCTATATATATATATATTGTATATATATATTGTACAATTACAGAATTTGTCTATGAATACAAAAATCCTCTGTCTCATATTTTGCATTATGACACCCATTTTCATAACTTTTCGATAAGTTTATTTTCTCATCTTATTTCATGAGAGCATCATAAGCTTGAAAAGAAATTTATGAATGTAACAAGGAGTATGATATGAAGACATGGTAAACAAATACATAATGGGAGATCGTTGTGCTCAGTCCTATTACCTCCCTTTACCAGACAAAAGAGGGATTGTACAAGCAGTGTAAAGAGGAAATTTAAAAAAAAAAAAAAATCATTTTTGTGCCCTTTACTTGAAACATACAGACTGAAAAATTCCGAATAAACTTTTGATGTCAAGAGGATGTTTTCTTCTTATTGTTTTAATTTTATCGGATTTTTTGGCGATCAGTCATTCGAATGCCAAGACATAAAGGGATTGTTCCTCTTTACACTGTTTTTTAAAAACATCTTTTGTCTGCCAAAGGGGCGCAATAGAGTTGGTCAGAATGATCTCCCCTTACACGATTCCCTTTTTTGGGAGGGGCAGATAATCTGCGAAATTATCTCCCATTATAACAGATTCTAAATGCTCCCGAAATAGACTGGATAATGATCATATCCATGTAAATGTGAATACATTGTAATTATCCATTGTATTGTATGAATAAAATAAATGTCATTAGACCTATCTGCTGTTGCTGTGAGACATTTGTACATTTTTATGTTATGGTGAAATTGCCTCTGGGTCAGTTAGTGTCCCTTTGTCAAGAAAAGTATGTATGATAATCGATTTGGCGAGCTCAGTTCTTTGTTTCCCTTGCCTTGTCTTGCCTTGCCTTGGTCCTTAGACATTAGTCCGTAGGCGCACCTCTGTAGTCTGCACAACTAGTCTTCTCCATCCATCCCAGCACTCTGCCCTTCTCAAGACGTCTTCCAATTGTAGACCTGTCCATTCCGTGATGTTGTTTTCCCATCTCTTTTTCTGTCGGCCACTTCGTCTCCCACCTCTCACTGAACCTTGCAGAATTGTTTTAGCGACGCCTGCTGAACGTGAGATATGCCCATACCATTTCAACTTTTGTCGTTTAACTTTGTTGCCCTATCTTCGCTTTTGGGCAATTTGAAGATACCTTATGTCATATGAAAGAGGGATAGTAAATCTACCATATTATAGTGTAATTATTTCACCGATCACTTGCCCAAACAGGTAGATTTTGAAAATCATTTTGTCCTATCTCCTATGTGCAAAAACAGTTGATAAACATGAAACATCAATGTTCTCAAAATGCGAAAACATGGAAATAGAGCAGCAGAGGACTGGGCTTACGGCCCCTGGATGACTGGAGAAATTGAGAAGAGCACAAAAAGAAAACTTGTTTTGAAAATAATTGGAATAAAATTGAGTTGTGAAGACTATGCGCTACAGAGCTAAAAGACCGATATTATAAAAGTGGCCTCTTGAGGCAATGGTAGATTCTAGTTTTGCTATGCCTTTCAATGCTAACAAATAGAATAAAATTTGTATTTTTAGGCCATGCGCTGTGGAGCAAAATGACTGATCTTACGAAGGCCGTCTTTCATGGCAAAATTAAAAAAATAAATAAATAAATAAAACATGAAGACAACACGTGTCTCTCAATGCTAGCATTACTGTGGTCAACAGAACGAGAATCCATGACGTTGGCGGGTCCAATAAAAATGGACTTAAATAGAGGAGGATATCTATATTGGTGTCATTGACTATAGCGGTCAATATCAACAGTTGTGATGAGAATCTCTTACAATACATGGCACAGAACAGTGGGATAGTTCTTGTCTTGACCATCCTTCAAATGGAGATCCTGTTGTCTTTTTCTTTTTGTTTCTTTTGACCTTAAGCTGACAGGTTAGGGCAAGCCTGACAGATAAGACTTGAGAAATTGCTACACTATGTGGGCTCAAAGTTTTGTTGGAACTACGCAGATGTTCAGTTCACTGCACAGGTCACCTTAGTTCCGCCAACTTCTCTTGTTGCTTCCACGATTTCTTTTTTAATTCAGTCACAAACTTCCATTTTCATCTCTACACTTCAGTTGTCCTAATAGTTCAACAAAATCTTTGGAAATCAGCTGTAGCTCCTGTAAACGAAAAACAGGGAATTAGATGCTTGCTTATCTATCTATCTATCTATCTATCTATCTATCTATCTATCTATCTATCTATCTATCTATCTATCTAT
>JBCAUA010313748.1:0-19293 GCA_038406235.1 Peronia verruculata | reverse complement strand
GTGTGCTCATTATCTTATCCTGCAAAAACCACACAACCTTTTAAGTGTACTATTTTTTTTTTTTTTTTTCTTAAGATAGAATGAAAGTGTCAAATGGGCTGGAGTTTTGTGTGTATTTTGTCCTTGCCAGTGCCTGTATACAGAGCTTGTGTGTCGCCCCTTCAAGGAGGTTGTGATGTTTGAGAGTGATGCCTAATAAAATAAAACAAGCGATGTTTGAATGTCAATCAGAGGAGCCCTAACACAGTTATGAAAACATCAGGCATTACTAATGTTTTTAATAAGATAAAAATCTTTTGTGATCTGTTTTAGTCATCAACACTATCCCTTTTCTAGCATCTATCGGTTTGTGTTTGAGATCTTGAGTCAATGTCAAGCACCATAGGCATGGATAGGTTTCATTTGGGTCAGAGAGTCCATAAACTTTACCCTAAAAATCATAATTACAGAGTTTTTGTTGTCAACATCAGTGTCAGTATTAATTTGATAGTATAATAAGTCATTCTTATAAAAGTTTGAAAAGGAAAACACTGCGGGCTGCATCTCTTTAGTTATACACATGGTACCGCAAGTCTGACAGAGTTTATTTAGATCGGTTGTATGGATTTCACTTGTCTGGTGCATGATAACCTGCAGCAAAAAAGATAATCCAGAATAAGACCATTACATGTAATCTTACAATAAATCCATAAAAATGAATTAAATAAAAAAAAAAAACCTCTTGTGGCACTTAAAAGTGCTGTTTCCCTAGAAAGTAATATGAGTAAGAACCAATCTCTTATGAATATAAATTTTTAAATGTTAATTTTCAGAAAATTCAAAACTGAAAGGAAAGATGTTATTTACAAGAGGTTTTCAGGCACTCACACAGTTGTGATCTTATAGTATAGAGGAAAATTAACAACTGGTGGTTAGAGAGCAGAGATGTAGCTTTCATTTGTCACCTTGAACTGGGGGTATACAACGTTTGAAACCGGAGAACCAGGGTAATAAACTTGATCAAAATGAAGAAAACTACTGGTTTAGTGACACTGGCGTGGAAGGCCGTGACCACCCACCGTGACCAGCAGTAGCGCCCAGTCCATTGCACTGAGCGGTCACCTCTGGGGTCAACTAAGTGATCCGCCTTGAAGAGAAACTGGGCAGCCGTGTATTAACTATTCAACTGTGTTAGAGTTTATGGATACTTAATGCCCATTCTAGACTTATTTTCAATGAAACTGTGGAGATGTGACATCAGTTTTTGATAATCTCTGCCCACAGTCCCAGGTGATTGCCTATGATGATGCTGATCCTGTCACCTTAAGTGGACCAGTTTTCCCACAAGATCCATACAAAGTCATCATCAATGAATCCTTTTCACATAGAGATGTTGGTGTTAACACCACCGCTGTGGACTTTGACGGGGTATGTTTGTTCAACAGACTTTTTCAGAAATGTAAGACATTGAAAGCAATTTGTTTATGCACACAACACTATCTGGAGAGTTTTGTTGGCCATATAGAAATTGTGTCAATGAGAAAAGGGATTATTCTGTGGGTGAATTCATCTCTTTAGGAATGTTTGCACTGTGAACATTCATTATTTTACTTTTTCAATTTGCTGTTTTTTCAGCAAAATCACATGACCTGGGAAACATCGCTCACATGTGGCTTTGCTTATATGGTGTGACAGATCTGAGAGCTTCTCATTCGTCCAGATTTGTCTGCCATGCGCAGAGCAAGTAAACAAAGCCACATGTGAGGGATGTTCACTAGGTCATGTGATTTTGATTAAAATACTTAATTCGCTGTTTTTTCACTTTAAAACTATCCCGGTTACTTCAGTTCTGTATTAGGTTGGCAGCCTTGAAAGATAATAAAAACAGACCTTGCCACAGAGAGAGAAAATGAGTCCCTAGAACTAAGATCCAAATAGAACTGTAGTTTTGTTATCAACAGGTTTCGCAGGACATTGTCATGGTATAAAGAGGAAAATGGAGGCAAACCAGATATTTCGATGGAGAGATTGTGCATTTGGATATGGGGTATAGACTGGGAAAAAGAATAGATGCGTAAGAAAGATGTGCTTACTTCATTTTAATCTACTGAAAATTTAAAAAACGTTTATAATTTACTCTTAACCACAGGAATCTAAATATGTAATCTGGCAGATCAAAGGGTATTCATAAGACAATCTAGTTTGTTAATCTTATTTTTTTTCATTGGATAAAACTTCATTTTTGTTTTGTTTGTTTGTTATTGTCAGGATACTCTACAATATTCTCTTGTTGGTGATGATACTAATGATCTATGCTTCTTCTGTGTTAACCCTGATTATTGTATCATCACTCTGGGGAATCTGCTGGAACCATCAGCTGTCACAAGATTTGCTGTGAGTCAGAAAAGTCCTTAATACTCTGTCTTGAAGAGTTATTACATAAAATGTTTTGTACATGCCTTTATATGTGTGTGAGCGCTGTCACTATTTCTGTAGGTTAAGACAAGTCTTTGATTCTTTGCTTTTTAAAGTTGATTACCCTTACCAAAGTAGTATTTTGTGAAATTTGAATATTTGATTCTGTAAATATATGGATCAGCAAGGGTTCTCTACTGCTACAGTGTTTCTGTGGATTATTATCTTTGAGTGTATTCTGAATATCTTGACTTGAATAATATTTCGTTAACAAGAATATAAAAATGTACACTTGCATTACCAAACAGGGAATAATCTCGAAAATCCAGGCACTATGAGAGTCACTGAAATAATTGAGGTAATTAATCATTGTATATTACATTGTACTTTATAATTATATCATTTTATGTAAACTTACCGAAAAAACATTTCAAACGTGATGTATTCTAGCTTTGTTCTATAGTAAAAGCTGTATAGCATTTGAGGCATATGTTTTTATTTTTTCATTTAATTGAATTGAGACAAAAAATAAAATGCAGAACAGTTTTTTAACCTATGCAAAATGGATATCAGTTCACTGTCAATAGATCAATTTAACACATCTGGATGATCTCTATTGAAAGAAAATAGTTTGTTACTAAATGATCACTTGTGTTTCAATATTCATATTGGAAAGTAATTGAATTCATTTCTTGTGTTTTTTCTCTGCTCTCACTTGACAGTGTCAGCCAACGATCAGCGTATCCCAGGTAAATCTGACACAGCCACTGTCTTTATGAACATCATCTGGGACAACCAGCGATCAATCTACCAAACTACAATGCCATTATTGTAGAGACCAGTGCAGTTGGATCAAAGTCATAGCCAGACACAATGATCTTTCTGTAAGTCCTCAGATGAGAGAGGAATAGATAAAATGAGAAAAAGTGGTAGTTGATCTTAGACATGGACACATTGGTTTCATATTACATTATTGAAGATAGCAGGACAAACATGAATAATTAAGTCCTTCTTTTGATATCCGTCTGGCTCTCTAGGCTTACACATTCTTGTTCTTTCAAGTTATGGTCAGTCTCTTGTCTCACTGCATTTAAAGGAAATCTACCATTGTACTCTTATTATAAAATTATGGTATGAAACATGCAATATCCATCTTTTTCATAATACTCTCATTCTTGATGGAGATTGAGTTTTGAAATTTTGCAATGCCTTATGTAATTATAAAATCTTTAATGACTCAGCATGATGGTGAATCATTTTTTAAAAGTAAAAATCAAACGGATTGTACAAGAAGAGATGATCAAAAAAGGGAAGGGGAAGATTGACAATGATCTAGTCATCTATTTGATTTATAAGGTGAAATGTCAAATTGATGAATCCCTAACAAGAACCAGTGTGCAGCTTAGGAGAGAGCTATTACAATATGCAAAAGAATAAGACAAACCAATAGACTTCATGTTTTTGATAGTGATTTTTTTCTTAACCATCCACAGAGAGTCATTCTGTATGAAATCATCAGCATTTACCCTTCTGATGCAATCTTTGATGTAAATGCCATCACTGGATAAATCAACATCATCAGATCACTCCACACTGATCCACTGTTGGCTACATCTTACACTGTAAGCAGATTCATTCAATTTTGTAGATTGAAAGTGAATGGATCAATCTGAGAGACTTGAAATTTTGTTTGAGCAATTTTTTTCTTTCAAAAACTTAAGGACTTCATGTCAAAGATCTCTGTTTATAAATTGTCAAAATTTATTTTATATTTTCTTTTTTTATGAAGGTAATGTCACTGAGTTTGCCTTACATATAGGGCTTGTTCTGACCACACAAGTGCCAACTTCATCTAATATTGTAACTCATCACATGTTGTTCATCCTTTATCATCATAGGTGACCAAGACATCAGACTAGCTGAAAGTTGAGCTAACTCGGTGTGTCTGGAGATGGCTAGGGAGGCCAGTCTGGGCAAGGAAGCCTCTCCCACAGGTAGGACAGAAGTGGGCAAGGGCCATGCTGTCGGTGCTTGCATACTGCTCGTTTCTTCTGTGCTTGAATGGGCCTGTGCTCTTCTGCTGTGGTGGCACCTTTGATGATGAGATGGTGCCAGGAGAGTCTGTCGGAAATCAGTGTCTCCCAGGACTTTGTACTGATGTTAATGTCCTTGAAGGAGACTTTCAAACTGTCTTTGACACGTTTTCTTTGCCCTCCGACTATGCGTTAGTCCTGGCATAGTTCTCCGTAGACGAGCTGCTTTCGGATGCAGTCATCAGCCATGTGGGAGGCATGCCTGCCCATCTCAGTTGAGCTTTGCGCATAGTTGTTGTGATGCTGGGAAAGCTTGCCTTCTTCAGGACCTCTGTGTCAGGGACTTTGTCCTGCCAACAACTCATCACATACACATTAGTTGAGCATTTAACATAGTTTTGATCCATTTAGAGTAACCTAGAAGGTGAATTTTCATCCACGTTTTCAGCTCTGTTTTATGTCAGCTGTAGCACATTGTTTGTCATTGGGTATCTTTTGATATTTGAAGCTGAGGGTTGTGGCATGTGATAATGTCTGTGCTTCCATAGTTTTGAGGAAAGTCAACAGGCCAATCTTTGTACCATCTGCTGCACAGGGGCAGACTGCTTATGAGGATGTACCTTTCAGATTCAGTATTATCACTGTCTCAGCACAGCACAGAGATCAAGGGGTGAGCTTTTGTTTTACTTGCCTCTCCGTCATTCTGTTTGTTATTGTTCAGTTTATGTTAACTTCTGTTTTGAATTTTAAAAGTAGTTTCTTTCATATGCAAGCTTTGAACAGATTTAGAGATGATTCTAAGATTCATTACCTGTCTTTTTTTTTTTTTTTTTTTGTCTTGTTTCTTTGAAACATGGGGTGTTAATTTCCAGTGAAACATACTGATCACAGCTGTTTAGTTTGGCTAAAATCTTGCTGTTCGGTTTGCCTTTCCCAGTCTTGCCTGGGTCCCCCTGTTTCCATTCATAGTGGGTTGTTTTATGACCCTATTGTCCGCCCTCTGGCAATTATCTCATCCAGTCAGGTAGAGATGGGGATTTTTACAAGTTTAAGTTAACTATCTGGTAAATTTTGTGAACGTTAGAGGCTGGTCTCTCTTCAGAGGATAATCCCACAACAATATTTGTTCAACACAAGAGTACAGCTATTTTCCGCCTTTCTGCTGATTTCGTTTTTGCAGTGGTATAACCTTTTAAACTACAAGAAAATGGGAGGTAAGTGATTTTCAGTAAATTAATAAATTTAAACTTACTGAAAAAAGAAATGTGACTTACACCTAACATTCTTCTACTATGGAATTATAAATCCTTTATTTTTCATATGGTGAAAAAATTGTGGTGATATGACCTGTATTAAAGTCTGTAGAATTTCTTCCTTTATCATGTCTCCTACAGGTAGTATTGTATACTTACTGTATGGTAGTTAGGTTTGCTATTGAATTTTCACTCACTAAATTGACTTCTCCCCACTTCCACCTTATATCTGTGTAATTACTTATTTACTTTGTGTATTTCTCTGATCTTCCTGCTCATCCCACCCCCGGTTTATAGTTTCAATGACAATGAACTGCGCCCATAATATTCCTTCCTTAATAATGTATATTATGATTTATTTACATTCCAGATCACAGTCTTGATAAGCATCTGGAGAACCTGCATTCCCTATGCAGGATTTGTGGAATGAACTCCAAAACAAAGGGAAGAGATCATCTGACGCCTTCATATGTTGTAAACAATATTTCAGAAATTCAAATAGCCTATGATGTTGATATGGAAAATGACAAAGCTGATGTGCATCCAAAATTCTTATGCAAGTCATGTCATGAACATATTTCTTACATTAAAAAACGTGGATTATTGAATGAGATCTTGAATGAAAATAGAGAAATTTCTATATACTGTTGGAAAGCCAGAAGTTATGGGCACCATTCGACAATAGTATTAATGCTATGCAGTGCGCTATATGCCGCCACTATTCTTCATTGTCAAAATTAGGTAGACCTAAGAAGTTTGTCAGAAGAACAATGCTGCATGAAGTTACACCTTCATCCAGCACTGCTCCCACATGCCCAGCTACAGCAGAACCATTCTCAGACCCTATGGAGATAGCAGAACCATTCCCATACCCTGTGGAGACAGTAGACCCATTGGAGACACAAGAAGTGAGAAGCCAACCTGATATCACAGCACAAGCCACATATACTTCTCAAATCCTCCTTACCCCCAAAGAAAGAGAGTCAGTGCTAATGGAGAAGGAGGATGAGAATGACTTTGATCTCAGTAATATTTTATTTACAGAGATGTTTGAAAATAGCTCAGCTACTCCTGCATCTAACATTGTTCAAGCGGATTTAGCCACAGCAACTTGCAGTGTATTACCAAACACTTCAAGAAGTGCACATGTGCTACAGCAGGGTGAGTTGTCTCATACATCATTGTCTGAGTTAACTTTTTCTGGATCCTATGCATACTCACTACCTGGAGCCTCATTAGTGACATGTGAACCAAATGAATATAGAACTCCATCTAAAACAACTGAACCAAGAACTCCCTTTGGAGAATCTACTCCTACCCCAAGAAAATTGGAAAAACCTATTCACAAAATGCTGCATAAATCACTAGGAGATTCCTTTTCTAAAGTAGAAGAAAAACTGTTTGCGCATTATGTTAAGAGAAAACTATATCAGGCCAGAGACAAGAAGACAATTACAGGTAAAACTGGTGGTTTACCCTTGGCGTTAGTGAAAATCTCAAATGTTAGAAAATACTGGTCTCACTAGTTCACCACTTAAGCGCAAACATGCTAAAACTCTTAAAATAGTCAGGCAAAGACTTGCTGGCTTTGAATCAACAGATGAGGAAAAGCCGCAGTTAAATGAGCTTAACTCCATGACCAGCAAGAAAAGGAAAAAGGTTTGTGCAGGGGCAGGAATATAAGGTGGGCAGTTATTAAAAAGAAATATGGATTAGCTCTTAAAACCCAGTTAGGCATTTCTCGAACACAGAGCAGAAAACAAAAACGTATGCTTAGGAAAGTTCAAAATGAACTGAAAGAAAGAAAGAAACAAGCCACTCTTGTCTCCAAAATTAATGAAATTACTCTAGGTGGCTCACTGTGACACATTTAGAAGATCTTTTTGGCTTTGTTATAGACCTTTTAGAATGCTATTCATCAGCAGCTACCTGAGAATGAGGTGTGGATGAAAGTTGGTGGCAATTATGAAATGAAGTCCTTCAAAATGGCTCTCGAAATTTTAAATGTTAAAAATCCAAATTCACCCAACAGCACATTTCCAACTCTTGTTGCAAATATGAAAGGCACCACTCAGAATTTAGTAGCCACTCTCAAACATTACAATGGAGAAGTGAAGAATCTCCAGCACTTGCAGAGGAAAGATAAAAACATCAGTATGTTTCTTTTTGGTGACTAAGATTTCTTTGCAACGCCTATGGTCACCAAGATGCAACATCTGCACATCCTTGCCAGGCTAAGAAAGAAGACATTCAAACACATGCCAGTAATCACATCCACAATGGACTTTAGAAACAATTCAAGAGGTCTATCAAAATTTCAAATCAGCAAGACAGGGACGTCTGATTAAGGCAAAACACTTCAACGATATCATCAGAGAATCTCTCCTGTCAATTCCATTGGACTGCGTAGCCCAACCATATGTACACATTTTTCTAGGCATAGTCAAGATGCACCATGACATACTAGAGATATTTTGCAATGACATGGACAGAAGCATATCACAGGATAGCATAACACACTTAAAACACGTCCCATCTTTAGGTACACATTTTGATGAATTTGTCAAGACTGGAAGAAGCTTCAATGAAAAGAAAATGAAAATAGAGGGATGCATTGCATTTAGAGAACTCAGAAGGGATAGCACAAATAGGTTGTGTGATGAACTTGAGGAGATTGAAGGTAGAATGGAAAAACATTGAAACATGTACTCTGATTCTGGAGGTCCTTTTTGTAAAACACGTCATCTTTAGAAAGTCACAAAATTGTTAGACAAGCACATCATTCCAACAGTTTTGTTCAAAATCACTGCCACACGTATCTGAAGGAAAAATTCCTCGACACCTTAGCCACAGGCATCAGAGAGACAGTACTAAAATTTTCTAACAATGCAGGCATCATTTCAAGTACATTAGGATTAGCACAAACATACAAGGCCATACTTCATCGGTTTAGTGTAGTACACAACATGATTTCCCACACAAAACTAGTGAGCCAGTTCAATATTTCAGAATACATGGGAATGTTCACAAAGAAATACAGTCATGTCAATCTGATCCCCAGACAGCATTTATTAAAATGTCACTGCTTTGGCTGGATGCCAAAATTTAGATTTGGGATGGCCTTTCACGGAGAGCAGGGAGGTGAAAGTTTGCATGCCCAGTTAAATAGAATCAAATAAACATCAAAAGGAATACTTGGAGTAGGAGACAATGAAATACATAATGAAGACAGCAATCACCAAAAATGCTCCAGAGCTACAAGAAATTGTGCCCCCCATTAGAACAAGGAAGAAGAAAACTGAAGTTCAGGTGAAATTTCTTTTCTTATATGGAAATTTGAATGTTCACATTATGTTGCATGGGGTAAATGTATCTAAGTATACATGTATTTCATGTTCATGAGTCAGAAACTGAGCCTGTCTTTCTTATTCACAGTCAATGTGTTTTAACTACATATAATTGTATTATTGTGGTACTCAGTGCCTCTAGTCTGCTATGAAAAGCACATCCTTACTTTTATTTTGGAATGACCGTTAATGGCTTAAGTTACAATAATGTTGACCTTAGATAATGGAGAATTTAGTTTGTAATGCTGATTTCATTAATACTTCAATGATAGATTAGTTTATGAGTTTGCTTGTGTTCTAGAATACAGTACTACAAGTCATTTGTAATGGGACAACTCTACTGTAAACACTGTAGGGAAAGTATGACTGTACTGCTCAATAGCTTTTGGCCACAACCAGTGAGAAATCCTTTGTTTGCTTTGTATCTACCACCTCTCTATAGCCACAGCTACCTGAGGATACCCAGAGGGATTTCCATCTACAAAAGTGAATGAATCTGCTAACTGTGTAAGATGTAGCCAACAGTGGATCAGTGTGGAGTGATTTGATGATGTATCACTTACCAGCGTAACCAACATTTTGTTAATTTTGCAGAAGAGCTGTTTAAAGTTTTCGATGATTCTAACCGACCTGCCATGGCGAAACTGTTGAACCTTTTGCACTAATTTTTTGGCACAATATGTAATTTAATGTCAATTTTTAATCCTCTATACAAGCATCTGGAACAATCATGGATTTCTGGACAAAAATGACCATTTACGCAGATATGCTATTTCGTGACATAACACTGTCACCACGCTTTTGTCAGATATAATATGTTCTCAGAGATACGCTAACAAATGATACCTTTTCACTTGAACATTGGTACAAAACAGAGCATTTTTGGCTTATGCCATAGTAATTGCTTTATTGAACAACATACTGAATGACGTACTCATCTATATAAGCAAAACCAACGTTAATATTGTGGAACAAACACTTTGCTTGTGCTCAAAATGTATAGCATCATGGTTGGCATGATAGAGTTTTTGCTCTGGCCGTTGCATCCATCTGAAAAAAGATCTGCCTTTTTTATTCCTTTGTCATCATGAAACTTAAGGGCACTGTGGACTGTTGTTGAAATCTCTGATAAAATAATGATCAAATAAATGACTAGTTGCAAGTCAAAGCTGTCACAGAGCACTGTTTCATCTTTTTGGGCTTCTTCCTTGCATTGGTCTTTTACCTCTCTTACTTTTTTGCTTTTCCCGAACGTGGGTTTCATACATTGAGCTCTGAGAGGGTTCTTCACTGTTTCTTCTCCTTGGAGGTACGTGACACAGAGAGAGCACTAGTCCTTTTTTGTTCGATGGATGGACAAATTCTTTTCCTTGAAATCTAGAAGATAGGAATGTCTTCTTAAAAATGTTTAAAGCAAACCAAGATTTCACAATCAAGGCAAGCTGCCCATACTTCGGCATTGCTCCTATTGCCCAGGATTAAACGGCAGGATCTTTTTCTGAATCCTTACCATGAATTGAGATCTCATCATTGCTTCCTTCACTCATTATATCACTCGTAACACCCCTTCCATCATGGCACTGTTCAGCACCATGCAATCCTTCTTGATTCCCTACACTATGATTGTCTATAGATTTCATTTCAAAAACTTTCCCACGTCCATGGGTCAGCTTTTCAACCAGAGTGTTAGTGTTTTTGATGTCTTTGGGTTAATTTTCAAAACAAAAGGAGGAATACTATCATCTGAGTCACTTTCTGCCATGGTTAATCTATTTCAGATTCCTCCCTGAAACCACAATGACACAGCTTGCAATACTTCAGATATAACATCATTGGAATCATCTCCATTAAGTTTGTTAATCTCTATCATAGCCTCTGTCAACAAGCAAACGTTTCTGATCTAAATGGTGATATAGGTATTTGGATACCTACTGCAGCGAGCTAAGCATGGATCTGACTCTATCATCCCGCAAATCATAAGATCCAGACTTTGTGTTCTGTTCCCATGCAACACTGATATGCATCTCAAAACTTTTCCATATTTTACGGAAACTTAAAGATAAAACAGGAGAAAACGAGCATGTACATAGTATGCTTGTGAATGTATGTATGTGCATAAGTGTGCATCGTTCCTCCTACAACATCGACGACGCCTAGGTCTGGATATCTAGATCATACTTACACACATACACATTGTCAAATACAATCATCATAGCAGCAGGAGCCTGTGATCAACTAGATTTTTTTTTTTTTCTTAAGCCTAATGTTAAATATAATCAAACCAGTATACCTAATGTTATGTGAAAACAAAGGCGAGATGCAGTCCTAAATGAAACACAGCCAGCACCAGTAGAGTGTAATTTCCGCTGTGTATAAACTGGTGTATCACCTTAGATCCCGTATGTGCTCGTGTTACGAAAAGACACGGTCCCCAGTTACTGTTTTTTAGGCAGTTGTTTGTGATGTCAGTTTGGCATTGTTGGCACCTATTTCGGTAACATGGGCATCACGTACTAGTGTATCATCCAATAGGCTAATACGTGATGCCACGTATCGGTGAATTCAGTGTTATGCTAAAACGAAAATTGGCTACATCTCATCTAATAATGCTCACATTGACTCCTCGATTTGAGAGGAGGTAGACAGAGGTATTTGTAATCACACAGTTGTTCTAACTCGATTTTGCCCAAATTGTCAGTTACGCTAGTACGTGATATCAACAACGAATTGTTTATCACTTAGTTGTAAATGACTGTTTTGTTGGTTTTTTTTTATTATGCATGTCATAGTACCCTGACTGCAATATAATATCCATATTGGAAAAAAGATAATACTGCACTGATACCAGCATTCTAAGATTTTGAGATGCGACATGGTGAAATGAGGTGCTTGTCAAACTGAGCTGACCGGACAAATCATGTGTTTTTCAGCCATCTATATCAATCTAAAAATGCACTTCAGAGTTAAATTTGCTGAAACAGATTGAGAAAAAGGCCTTGTTAGGCATGGCCTGACAAGGATTAAGAAGTCTCTACTAAAGCGATCGGCCATTTTCTCAATAAACTGAGCTGCAGCAACAGGCTACTCCTATCATCTTCAAATATCAATATCTTGACTTCTTCTTAAGGCAGAAAATAATTTTTCACACCCTGAAAGGAAAATGAATAACCTTTAATGGCAATATCAATAACACCATATGCTCAAAATTTGACGAGAACCTGATTTCATTGTGTTCCATCTCATTTGATAACATTTTTGTTGAGCATCTAGTTGTAAATTATGTCTGATGCTCTCTTGTCCTGTATATTTCAGTATCATGAGTGTAGTATAGTTAAGTTAGCTGTAAAACAGTGCTGCACTGACTTCAGCATTCTACAAGTCATTTCGTAACATCATGGTTAATCATTTACCTTTGCATGACTGATGGATTTTCTGTTATTTATATTGAACATATATGCAGTGTGTCCATGTTAACAGTAGAACAAAGTCTTACTTCATCTTGTCCTCTCTTTGTTAACAGAAGAACTACAGTATGAGATCACTGGTGATGGTCTTGACTTGACCTTCTTTAGAAATAACCTGCAGACTGGCTTGATTACACTGGCACAATCCTTGGAGAGTGATGAGATTGGCATATACATTGTAAGTCACAGTCCGCTCAAGTATTCAGTGAATTTTTGTCTGGTTAAATCAGGCTCATTCTAATTCTACATGTAAGTCTCAAAGTGCATTCAGCTATTACAAGTTCTTGAAGGTGTATTCAGTTAATCTTGGTATAGTATTTATAAGTCATCAAGCCACAATATCAGTAGTTGAGATAGATACATTTATAATCTGACTTGTCTTCATATTATGAACAGAAAGTACTGATCATTAAAGGATGGTTTTATCATTTTATAAAAATGTTCTAAAAAAACGAGATGACCATCATGGACAAGTAAATAAAAGACATGAAACAAGGAAAAAACAATTTGAAGAACTTGATCTTGAGTAAATTGATATCTGTAGCCAAATTTTCAAACCTCATTATACCCTCATATATAATTCATCATTATATGTTTAAAAAAAAAAAAAAAAAAAAGATTCATTATTCTTTAAACATTTGCTATTTTTTTGTGAATGATAATTCAGGAGCCTAAGATTTACTTATCTGAATGAGGTACCCATACTTATTTGTTTTGCTTCTTGGATCCAAGCTTCAGCCTTTGGAGTGGAAGACCAGATATGAAAGATATGGGAGATATGAGCCCAGTCTTGTTCAAGTCATTGTTATTCATAATACCAACCCACCAAGATTCCTGCACGGATATCCTGAGTCCACCATTTTGGAAGATCAGCCCCTTGGTGTTTCCTTTGGCCAGGTCAATGCCTCAGATGTTGACACTGCAAGTACAAAAATAGAGCTATGGTTTCCCCACAAGTATCAAATGTATTAGATTTTTTCTACATACATTTTTTTTGTTTGTTTTGTTTTAATTATCTTAATTTCTCAGCTTTAATAACATCATAGATAATTTTTAAGAAATCAAATAACCGATGTCATTAACCACTTCACTGCGGGCTGCAGTATAAGAATGTCATTTGAAGGGCTATCTCAGGTGCTAAAAGACATAGAAAATGTGAAAATTACCTGTGGACGCCTGGCTTAAAATCTAATCGCTACATCTTGACTCATCCCCCGATCAATGGCATGTGGCAACTGTCAAAAGATTCGACGTATTGATATGAACCACACTGGCCAGAAAAAAAAATTGGGTGCTGACATTGCATAAGCATGGCTCATCAGTGATTGTGAAGTTTCGTATTTCATGCTGTCACTTACAAAAGTAATGTTAAGCTTATAAGCATGTCACAAAATCTAGTATTTCTTTTCTCTTTGGTCTAAGAAAAGCTTAGTGAACATTTTAATAAAGAAGTGGACAAAACCAGTTGCATTCAAGACTGATCTTTGCAGGTTTCAGGAACAGAGTCTTTCTATGAGACTTCGTCTGACTTCATGAGGATGAAGATATACTTTGCCTTGACACTTGCAAATATCAAGTGAATCATATTGTTCAATTGATGAAGAGAAATTGGCTGTGACATAACAACTGTGGTAAGAGTTTGGTAGGCAAAATTCAAGCATTTTCTATGTTGCTAGGCCATTTTCTATATCATCAGTTGATTGCACAGCCAAGGGATGCCTTCCAAAGCTTCTGCTACATCACAATGTTTTGTAATAAATGAAAAATGCTTTCATTCATGAATTCTTTATTGTCAACAAACCAGGTGAAACCAGGTGAAATAGCCAATATTGACTTACAGTTTAGACTTTCTGCTGTTCTCATTAATCTTAGAGATCTTTGTACCATTGATGTCTGACAGAAGGAAAGATGACCCTGGTCTGTGGAGCCTAGATGGGTCAACCTTATCCTTTTGTCTCAACAAAAATGATACCAACACAGAGGCAGTCATAGGTCCATTTGAAAAAGAAGGGTCTCAGATTAACGCATATTCAGCTCAATTGGCCAATGAAGAGTTTTTTTTTTGTTTTTTTTAATTCAATAGTTTTAGCTGCTGACGAACATTATGTAATTAAGGTTAGTCTTCTATGTGCCCATATTTCTTGTAAGAAATGTGAAAAATATCACCAGTGTGACTGTCTTTAGTCTAAGCCAGCTAGATTTCCCAGTTGCCAATCACATATTCAATCTGCAAAACCAATTTCCTTGTGCATTTCCAGTTCAAAAACAGACTTTTGTTCGGGCATATAGGCATTAACTGAGTTAAAAATAGCTCTGCATGTACACAAATTATCACATCTATACAGACAGTTGGTGGATGTATCCAGTCAGCACTGCTCCTTTCTGTCTCTTGACCCAAGTACAGTGACCTCAGCCTAAGGAGACCAACAGTAGCCAGTAGACTAACAAGAGCAGATTTTTCTGCCAGACTATCCTGTGTATCATCATGTTGAACAAAAGTGATATCCTGAATGTTTTTCTTCAAACCTTCCATTTAAATCTTGCGTACTCTGTACTAATATATTTTGAGCTCTTTAGGATTTGTCAACAGATTTTCTGAGGGGTGGAAATCCAAAATTTATTGTTTTCTTTATATAGAATACTTCATTGAGAAGACCCAAAAGTACCAACTTTATTCTTTTCAGGTGGCACAAAGGACTGTGTCCTCAAGCAATTGATTAGGATTTCTATCAGAGCCCACCTCATATTCGTCTCATAGCCAATCAAAATGAGACTAAGTGGCTGCGCTGGAACCAAGAAACTGGACTTTGAATGTGATGAGGGGGGTCAGACATGGAATTTTTTTATTCCAGAAATCGACAGTACATGCATTTCTGAACAAGACAATATCGGTCTTATCCTCAATTTATAAATATATCTTCTTTACAATCAGGTATTTATGATGTAGATGTGTAGATTTTTTATACCATTCATTTAGAGTCGATTTTTTTGGAATTTTTCTCATTGCTGGGGTGTCCCCCCTTGTCTCTTTAATCTTCATAATTTCTAGCTGGAATGGAGCTAGCTTAAAACTTTTTCCACCATCTGAAAGGGCATGAAATAAGCTTTTACATCATACCAAAAACCCCATATGGTGAAAAATTGACATATGTCTCATTTTGACTGGCTGCGAGACATTTGTCCACAATGTAGAGTTACTCCTAAACTGATGAGACTCACTTGGGAAGGTAAGTAAGGAATGTGATATTGCATGTCTGTTCTCTTGCTTTTGGGTGATAGATTTTCATCTAATTATAATAATAGAAGTTGTCATAATTTTATAGCTATAGTTGGTGTGAGATATGGTTGATCCATGTGCATTTCACTTTCACTCTTCTGTGCTTATGGTAATACTCAGCTTTAGATATGATCTCCTTAACCACTTCACTGCCACCAGTAGTAGCCCTCTAGAGATATCTGGGTCTTTCACGAGTGGAAATATACTTGCTACGTCCTCATCAAACCACCGCCACCCCCCCCCCCCCCCCATCTAACCCTTTGATCTGATATTCTGATCAGCTTTCTACATCTATATGTCTGCAAAATCTTGTGATTAGCAAACTGATGATTTGCAGATGATAATAACCCTGAGGGTCCAAATCAGGCATTTTCATGTAACAATCAGTAACACTGAATAACAGCTGTTCCTTCTTATTGTCTATAGGAAAATAAAGGACAGATGCTGTTTGGCTCACACACAGAGAGTGGGCAGGACTGAATGCAGGTTAGGATTAGTGAGGGAGACTGATGGTGTCACTGGTGCTTAGCACAGGGCTGCAAAATTGGCATACCAGTGAAACAGTTAATTTTTAAACAAGACAAACAAAAATGCTGACTGCCGTATTTCCCATATTAATGTAGACTCATCCATATAGCGCATAATTGGTCTGCGTAACTCTCGTCTCTCAATATTTCCACTACAATGCAGTGAAAGGCATGGCTGGAGTTATCTTATCCCTCACTTGGAAGAACTGAGCCCTGTTGAAATTGAATTAAGGAGCCAAGAAATTGGATCTGAAGAAAGATACAACTTTCCTATAGACTACGTTGAAAAAGATGAAACCATGTAACTCTAATTTTACACCATGTTGTGATATAGGAAGTGCTCAGAGAGGAATATGTCACATATCCTTCACTAAGCACAAACTTAGAGGGGGACATAAGCTTTCTGTTTCCATCTAGGCACAGATCACAGCTGTACAAACCCACCTCAGAACGTTCCTTTAGTTGCCCGCTGCCCAAGTTATAAATCAGCATGTCAAGGTGCACCTGTATCAATTTCTTGTGCTACTGGTTGATCCCCGCCATGATATCGCCTCGTTTTATTTTATTACCCTGCAGTATCCACTGCAACGAACATCATTTTGTGACCATCTTGAAATTCTCATGTTTTCCGTGTTTTCAGCCTTGTAAGTCCTGTTGGGATGTTCTTTTGGATTACTTCACACAAAAGGATTTAAACCGATGTAGTGTTGTCTCTTAAAATCAGTATATATCGATAACATTTTTATCAACATCTTCATGGGGAGACTACTAAAATTTCTTAAATTAGTTTTAAACAAATCAGTATTGCTACTGTTCCACTGTGTGAAACTTGCGTGGTTGTTTCTTACTTAGAAGTTGAGTTGTTTTTTTTCTTTTGTTCCTAACATACTGTGATTTCCTCACCCAGAAGTTCCACATAGATATGGATCAAAACATTGAACAACATTAAATTTGTGTTAATGAACTCTGACACAAATGCAAAGGACGAGTGCTGATTTTCAAAGAGAAGAGACAAAACAGGAAGAAAGCTTCCAGTGCAAGATATTTGGTGCTAACATTTTGCTTTTATTAAATATTGACATTGATAAGGACAATGAAATGATCTGCTCTAGATATCTTTGTCACAAGTGCAGGAATAAACTTAACAATTTCAAGAACAGGGGCGGCCAACAAGCTATCAAAGCAGCTAGAGATACTGCTGAGAAATCCAAAAGATTGTGGACGGAATTCAACACTGAAATTTTGCCTGCAGATTGCAGCACTTGCAGACATTTCATTGAAACAACTAATGGCTGTATGAAATTATGTGCTGCAGCAACAACACAAACCACACAGACAGTGTTCACGGCTTTCATCTCTCTATAAATGTTGACCTTTAGTTTGGCCCTCTTATTTCTTTCATCACTAGAAAATTATGTGCATGTATTTCATTAAATTAATATTATTGTGTACATCCTTACATTATTACCACTATTTTCTGTTTTACATTTTTTATCAAACCAGTGGTAATTTTATTGTATTTGATGGCATTTTCTTTCATTGCTTTAACATTTTGTTTCCTTCTGCAGATTCTTCCTGACATTTCTGAAGGGCAACAAACCAAATTTATTCACATCATTATCAAATGCTGAAGCTGCTCAGCTGGAACTGCCTGATAAGGAAGTCGTGGATTGGAGGAAAAGTTGACACACTGAGACACAACACAGACCAAGAAGAAAGCTGGCTTTTTGCATTTTGTAGGAATATTCAGCACTTTAAATTTTAAATAGTCAGTAATGATTATTGTTATTTGGTCTGTTAGAACATAAGGAATTGGTGGGGGAGACGGGATGTTTGCTACAATAGGATGTGAAAGTAGCTATGGTTATTGTTACAGTTTTTTGATATAATGGACATGGAAATAAATGATTGAATGTTGTTGTTAGCCTGAAGGATCTTGTTCAGTTGTCACAAATCTCTGGATATTTTTAGTTTTGTTGAGATTCAACCAAAATTAGAAAATCAGAATTTAGATAAAAAATTTGAAAAATTATTTGTTTTGTACCCAGTCAAAATGAGATGCATGTCGCTGAGCTGGAACTGAAAAATTGAGCTTTGAATGTGATAAAGGGAATGAGACAATCATCTTTTTTTTTTATTGCAAAAATCAAAAGTGCATTCATTTCTGAACAGAACAGTATCAATCTTACCCTCAGTATATAATTATTTCTTGATTAAAATCCAGGTTTTGTGAACTAGGCATGTAGATTTATGCGTTCAACCGTTCATTTCAACTCGATTTTCTTGGAATTTTTGTCATTGCTGGGGGTCCCCCCTTGTCTCTTTAAACTGCAGTATCTCTAGCTAAAATAAAGCTAGCTCAGAACCTTTTTCACCATGTGAAAGGGTATGAAATAAGTTATCAAATGATACCAAAATCCCCATATGGTGCAAAATTGACATACGTCTCATTTTGACTGGCTGCGAGACATTTGACATGGCTGTTAAGCAGGGCGAACTTAGTTTTGAGGAAGGTGGGAGTGTCCCCTGCTGGGCCAAGCGGGGTGAGATGCAGGTCATGTAACCTGATACTTTAATTGTCAAGCTATTCCTTTCAGGCTTGCCTCTGGGTGGCAAAATGTGTATTTTTCTTCAACTTTACAGCTCAATATCTCCACAACCACACAACTTACAAATTTCAGACATGGGTGTGATCCTCTCTTTGACAATAGCATTAAGAAAAAAGGACCAGATTTACGTTTGAAAATGGCACCCATTTTCAAATTTGCAAAAACAAAAATAATGATTTAAAAAATTGTATAAAATTTGCCGACTCAGTCCTGAGTTTAATACAAACTTTCCAAGAAAGAGGAACAAATTTACTTTTACAAGCAGTTTGAGATAGTATATTACTCAGCAGGGCAGCAAAGTTATGGGCTCACCTGTTCACGAAACTAGAGGCATTTTTAACAAAACTGTGAATTTGGCCTGATTTTTCTTTACAGAATGCTTTTAAGAA
>JBCAUA010313638.1:0-11330 GCA_038406235.1 Peronia verruculata | reverse complement strand
TGTGGGGGTGGGGGGGGGGGGGGAGTCATTTTGGAAACTGCTGGGGGGAAGATGATTTTAACCATTACCATTGAATTCGGCATATGGTCAAATAAGAAGAAAACAATTTTTTAAAAATCAAAATCACTCCTGGTTGTCGTGGCAATGGCTGCCATCTTGGATTTTGCTACAAGATACTGCGTAACTACTTTCGATAGGCTCTAAATCTAAACTTTTCCAACCAATGTGCTTGTAATTTTGTGTACACATTACATATAGAGTCTATATCTAAATTATGTCACAACAGATTTTTGATAAAATGTTTAGTTTTTTTTTTTCTACAATTTTTTTAATTTGGTATGTGAAAAGGTCACACTTTTTGACAATTTCACCCCAAAATCTCAAATTTCTCAAAAACATAAAACGATATCAAAAATCCCTTCTCGCATACTCTAGACATTGTTTTGTTTTTATTTCATACCAGGTTTCATAGCAATTGCTTTTTAAATAATAAAATAGATCACATATTTGTACTAAAGAAACGAATTTTGACAAAAATGCATTTAAAGTTAAAGTTTTTTTCACTAAAAAAAAACAGCCTTAAAGGGCTTTTGATCGGACTTTCAACCCCAAAACATCTTTCTTTCACCTACTGGACTTCTATGATTTCTATGCCTTTATTTGCCTTCTCTTGTGGCCCTACTCCCATTTTTCCTCCATTTTGCTTCCCTACCCCCATCGGCAGAAGTGCTTCCACTGAGTCATTTTAAGGTCCAGAGAGGACTGGTACCATTTACTGGTATCTGTGACATTCACTATTTGATGATCTAGCAATACTGACTACTGTATTTAGCAGCTAGATCTAGATCTAGATCCTCATCTACAGATTAGATGCCTTACCCTTTTCATCCCATATTTAGAAGCATCGTTTTGCTCTACTTTGAGACAGACATCAAAATTGACTCAAAATTCTAGATCAAGATTCTGGACTTCATTTGCAGTGTCTGCTCAATCCCAGAATCAATATTACATTACATTACATAGAGCAGATCTAGAATCTTGATTCCAGACTAGATGTTGATAGTAGAGAGAAAGCTAGATACTCTAGATCTAATATCTAGATCTAGGCCTAGAATGTAGGCTAGAGAATCCAGATCTAGAATCTAGACTAGATCTAGATCTAGATCTAGGAGTAGGATTCTAGCCAAGATCTAGTCTCTAGATCTAAATCTGCATTATCTAGATATCAACTAGATCTACATCTATTGTTGTGAGCCATACTTGTGTGCATTTCGATGGTGCTGACAAGTAACCCTGCATCTCTTGTGTGTTATCATGTAGAGCTCCCTATTCAAAGTCACTTTCGCAGAGGTACAAGCCAAGGTAAAGCTACATTCAAGTTCCGGTTTACATGGATATTCTCCCCTTGAAAATCGTTAAAAAAATAATTCGGTAAGTTCTTTAGGCATAGATATAAGCTCCTTGGCATAGATCTACTCTTTTGTATTAGCCTAGGCCTTTCATGGAAAAATTAAACAAAAATGCAATGCACCGATAAAGCCGGCAAAGTAACCCGAGTCCAGATTAGACACGGGTAGAGCTATAGTTGGTACTTTCCCAGGGGGATAAACTGTCCACGGCCAAAGATAGTAGAATAACAAGATAGTACTCTGTGACGTCACACCACAGTAAGAGATGTGCAGACGGGTGACTACAGGCTCGATGGACCAAGCGCGGACATCCGTCCCACGCTAACATTGGGGTGACTGGAAAAAAAGGAGGTGCGGATCATAAATCTGCATGCTAGAGCACTATTTTTCACGTTTGCTCCAGCAAACTTCAATGACAAGTAGAGAAAACTTTCCTGCGTTAGATAGGAAAGAAAAAACCACGAAATATAGTTGATGAATTGAATAACACATGATAGAAAATGACATATACATTATTTTCAGGCCCTGGCCGGACAATAAATTACGCTGTCAACAGGTGACTGGACCCCTGGGACATGGGAATTCCCGTTGCATAGGGAACTTTGATTATGATCCACTTTGATATTCTGACCATAGCCTCTCTCTCACAGGAATAAGAGCCACTTCGCAATCAAATTTGTGTTCAGCACTCTGCTCTTAATCGTTCATTTTCTGATGGCTTATTCTGCGTTGTTTTGGTAAAAAAAAAAAAAAAGTCTGCTTTTCACCAGGCTCATCATAAACAATAATGTTTCAGTCCTTCACAATCACTCATTGCTGTTTTCAGTGTTGTACACTTACAAAAACGAGCACCTGTTATTTTCACTTATTATGAGCCCTAATACAGGGTGGTTTGTACGCGCTTGCTCCCACGATCCCCCCCCCTCCTCCGACGGCATATAGTCGCCGCCAGAGCCCAGTGTACTATCTTGTTATTCTGCTATCTTTGTCCACGGCCAAACTAGATCTAGATCCGTGTGTGGGGGCGCAGTGGCTCTGTGGTTCGGCGTCTGCTTCAGAGGGTGAAAACAACTCACGTCGGTGAGTTGCGGATTCTGCACGACTCGCCGGTCGTTTCACCGGGGGATGGAAGGACACGAAGATCCAAAAACCTGCATTTTTTCAGTGACTCTACGATCCCCTGGCTTCTTCTGGGTTGATATGCCCGACGTCTAGCCTTCTTGGATAAAGAGGAATATATTTCGGAGGTCCTATGTGTATGTTATAAATGTTAAAGAGCCCTTGGCAGTTCAAATCAATGAAAGAGAGGTTGAGCGCCGCTGTCCGACAAAATTTCCAAATTCCAGATCTCTACCCTTCAAAATTTCTCAGCATAAATTGACAACTTCTAAAAGCCGAGATAATCCTAGCCTACTTTCTTAGGATTGAAAGGCTTAAAAAAACAAACAAACAAAAGATCCGTGTGTGTGGTGGTGGTAGTGTTTCGGGGGGGGGGGGGGGGGGGGGTAGGGTGTTTGTCATGGATCTGCCACATGGTGAAAACAACTCACGTCGGTGAAGTTGTGGCCGGGATCGACTTGCGGGTCTTCCATCGGAGGACGGAAGGACATGAAGATAAAAAAATCTGCATTTTTCAGTGATCAATGGTCCACTGGGTTTTGGAGAACCCGTGTTTATGTTATGCACGTTAAAGAACTCTTGGCAATTTGAAATAGCAAACTTTCTAAATTCCAAATTTCTACCCACAAAAATTTTCTGCAAAAACAAGCAGTCACTTAAAACCGATATAATCTTTCTTTCTTGTGATTGAAAGGCTTAAAGAAAAACTTAAAAAAAAAGACCCTTGTCTTTCCAGATAACTACTCACGAGAGGCTGAAAGACGAAACAAAACGTAAGCTAGACCCATATGTAAAAAGGCATAGGCTAGACAATATGCTTTTCAGTCCTGAATGTAACCCTTTTGTGTAAAAAAAAAAAAAGGATTTACACAGTATTTTATTCTTCATTATTAAAAAGATAGTCAAATGACACTGAAAAGGTCGCATGAAGAAACACACAAAGGTGATTTTGACATCTCACAAAAACACAAACAAATAAAGATGTTCAACTCTTTGCAAAGTTAAAAAAGAAACAATATTAGCACTGCTCTTGCCGCCTTATGTTTGGCAAGGTTGTGTACCATGGACGCCCGGGGACCTTCAACAATCATGACGTACAGTAATACCTATAGTGCTGCTTCTGGGCCATGTGCTGCCGCCAGTACGTCCCTTACAGAATCGGAAGACAACCACTCTCTTCTCCAACACAAGTAAATGGGAAAAATGTCTTTAAAAAGAAAAAAAGAAAGAAATACGTTGTGACCTTATACAGTATGAAAATTGCTTTGCATTTAAATTTTAGTGGTTTGGGATCGGAAAGAGTAGTTATGCAATCTCTTATCCGTGAGCTCCAGCTGTTGCCCTTCATTAGGCCCTCGCGGCGTCTACCAAAGTAAGCGAAGAGTGAGAGATGCCGCGTGGCGCGCGCTCCAATGTATTCTAGCTTAGGTTTAGGCAAATTCAACGAAACAAAAGGTGTGAAAGAACCCTTTTCGGGTTACTGTACAGCGATATCAGTGCTTAAACTATAAAAACAGTCAAGTGAAACACCAAGTTAGAATTGTAAAAGTAAGGAACCGGGGGAGGGGGGGGGGGGCATACCCATGATGTTTCATTAGTCAACTATTATCGCATTTTTAAAATAACGTCAAATATATTCAGCTTTTTTTTTTTTTTTCAGTTTTAAGTAGAAACACAGATCAGTATGCGAGAAATTCTGTGTGCCAAACTTCAGATGGATCCATTCAGTAGTTTTCGAGTCCATAAGCCTTTTGTGGGTTTTGTTGCAGTGACCAGTAAAGTCACTAGTTTGACAGAAAAAAGATGCGACTACTTGAACTAAATTGTGAATGAATTATATAAACACCTCTGGCATCTGATGCAGTCTGAAGATTCAAAGCTGGTAGAAAAACAAAATAGTTCACTGTAATATCACACCACCGTAAGATAACCCAGGCGGGCGACTACACGCGCAGCAGACCTGGCGTGGTGATCCGTCCAGTGCAAATAATGGCGTGGAAAAAAACAAAAAAAACGAAGCGAGGATCATAAATATGAATGCTAGAGCACTGTTTTTCACTTTTGCTTAAGTAAATTTCAGTGACAAGAAGAGAAAGCTTTCCTGATTTGGATAAGAAAGAAAATGTCATGAAATGTAGTTGACTAATTGAGTGATACATAAGGGCCTGGCCCTGCAATAAATTATCCGACCAACAGGTAACATCAGGGACATGGGAATACTATTCCCATTGTATAGTTGACCAATAACCTGGGAAATTCTATCGACAAATAATCTTGACCTTGTCACGACCTTAATTGTGTCTCTCTTCTTGACCTGTGACGGTATAGGTGGGAAATTTATGACTACATTTCATCAACAGACTCATAGCCTATTGAACCAAGATGCCCTCTAAATAATAACAGGGGTGAGTACTGTTGATGGTTTAATAATATATTTCCGGCGTCGGAATTTTCTTTGTAAACCTGGTGTTCTATTATTGCTTTGATTTTGATACACTTTCATGTTCTGTTCATAGCCACTCTATCACAGGAAGAGATGCACATTTGCGATCAAATAACAGTTCAGCATTCTGCCTATAATCGCTCATTCTCTGTATTCCGCTGTCTCTATTAATTTTCTTGCATTAGCTTGTTGAATTTCTTTCTTTCTTTCTTTCTTTCTTTCTTTCTTTCTTTCTTTCTTTCTTTCTTTTTTTTTTTAATTTATTTGTTTATTACTTATTTATGCATGAAGTTATAATATACAAGATAATATTTAGAGGGATCTTTTTGATTTAAGCCAATTATGGTAAAAATATGTTTCTATATAGTCACCGGTAGTCAAACACACCTAGTTTGACATTATAGAAATACTCTAAATATACGCGGCCGGAGGAATGATATCTTGCAGTTTACATTAAATTTCCATAACATGTGACGTTAGGCTGTAAATACATCTGTGGTCTGGGTGACAAAAGGTGACAAAATTGGCCCCACATGAAATTGACATATTATATCTGGCAGTGCATTCCTTTCATCTCCTATATCCTTACATGTATATCCGAAAAGAGGGCGGGGTTTGGGGAGAGATTTGTGGGGAGATCCGATGTAGGTTTGCATGGGTCATTTTGATGATGAAGTGGTTTTTGTTTGTTTGTTTCTTTGTTTGTTTGCAAAGTTAAAGTATTACTGTTGTTCTGTTTGAAATAATAATAATGATAATAATACTAATAAAAGATCTGCTCTTCACAGTGTTCATCATCATCATTAATGTTTCAGTCCCTGACAATTACTCATTGCTTTTTCAGTGTTATATAATTACAAAAACGAGCAGCAATAGTATGTCCTTGTCATTATATTATTATGAGCACTATTCCAGCGTGTCGTGGCCGTGCTAGCTTTCGCGAGCCCCGAAGTGGTAGTCACTGCCAGAGCTGGAAGTACCATCTTATTACTCACGGTCTTTTAGAGATCCATAGCAGCGAACCTGTTGGGTTGTTGCATACACGTCGATGATTCCATTGATTGGCCGAATTATCCCGCCAGCTTCAAAGTCGTGATTTTTTTAATTTTCTTTTTCGTGATCATGTCAAATCTAAAAGCAACCACCCATTGGAATATGTTCTTTCTTAGTTCAACATCTTTCCTGATGCGGAAGTCAAATAGAGAAAAATATTTCTCACACTTGACCCTGCCGGAGCTACATACATAGCGGGTGACACAGTTATTTCTGTCAGGGCCGTTTTGCGTGCGTGAGTGCGTGCGTGCGTGCGGGCTTGCATGGGCGCGTGTGTGCGTGCGTGCCTGCGTTTTAAATTAGGCCTCGCCTACTATCCTCACTATGCTCCGTCTCTATCACTTCCGTCGCGTCATGGAATGTCTGGCAGGATGAGTGCAAGTGTAGTATGAATAAATTTGGGCCTATAAAACATTTGTATTTGTACAGAACATCAGTTATCTGTTCGGATATTTGAAATCGTTTTTCACATTTGTGCAGCTAAATGACATAGCCTATTATTATTATTATTATCATTATTGTTATTATTATTATTATTATCAACCCTTATGTTGCCCCTTTTTACCGAATATATCTAGATTCTACATAATATTATTTTTATCACTTGTGCTTGTGAGCATTTTTATGTATAGGTGCATGCGTCGGAGGAGAGGACATATTACTCTTATTATTAGCCCTGTTTTTACAATTTGTGAGTTCACGCCCATTATCAAAACTAAGGCAATATGTTTTAAAAACATTAAACTGAGCAACATCAATAACATAACGGGCAATAAAGACCTATACCAGCAGCATCAACAACAGAATTGCAGTTGTAACAAAAGCACTCGCCATTAACATCATCACCAGAAGAGAGCTGTGTTAGCAGTAACAATAATAATAGCAACAGGACTCTAGCATTGTTGGCAACGAAGTCTTTAACAAACAAATGTCACATCCAAAAGTACATGTCCTCATTCAGTCTGACCCTCATGGCTCTATCTATTCCACCATGCCCTCCCCCCCCCCCTCCCCACAATCCCTCCAAACAAAAGCAAGACCATCTAGTATAGATCTACCACATAAGAGCAACATAAGAGCAACACCTCGACAAAGAACAGTTGAAGGCTATGTTCTGCCACTCACTTGCTAACTCTGTATGTCTACGCAACAGCAAGGCAAGCACTCGGACATCTGATTGATTTCAAGAAAATGAGAAGGAAATTCGGGAACTTTTGAAAGAGAAAGACAAAGTTTATAAAATTCATCTAAAAGAAAACTCAGAGAGAATCAATGCAAACTTCAAGGTAGCAAAAGTTAAAGTACAGACAAAGATGAGATCATTGAAAGATACCTGGTGAAATAAGAAAGTGGAAGAAGTGCAAGACATGGCGGACAAAAACAACATTCATGGTCTGTTTTCGGAACTGAAAGCTATATATGGACCGGGAACAAATATTTTAGTTCCAATTAAAACATGAGATGGAACTAAAATGTGTATAGATGAGAAAGAGAAAAAGATCTAGATGAGAAAGAAATCACAGAAAGATGGAGGGGACACTTTTATAACTTACTGAACCAGGAGGGATCTGCTGACTTTGATGCTTGCAAGCAGCCTGTCAAGAGATGAGTTAGAGAAGACTTATGCGAACCAATTACCATGGTTCAAGGGGAAGAAACACTGAAAGCCACCTGAAATGGCAAAGCACCTGGCCAAGATGGCATTTCATCAGATATTCTGAAGCATGGTGGTCCACGGCCAGAGACATAGCTGCTCACAGTGCCTGCTGGGAAACTTTAACCGTACCACAAGATTTTGAAGATGCTCTGATTGTAACCATCTACAAAAAGAAAGGAGAAAGAAGTGACTGCAGAAGCCATTGTGAGATTTCTCTTCTGTTCACCGCTGGAAAGATCCTTGCCAATATCATCTTGAATCGACTGAAACTTTACATAGTCTTTGTACAATTTTCCAAAGCTTTTGACACAGTGGGCAGAAAGACATTATGGAAAGTATTAGAAATCTATGGCTGCCCACAGAAAATGATTAACATCATTTAGCTCTTCCATAAAGGTATGACAAGAAAGGTAACAGTCGGTGGAGACATCAGCGAGGCATTTGAAGTTAGTCATGATGTGAAACAGGGTTGTGTGCTTGCACCCGACGATGACGAAATAACCTGAAGCATGTGAACGAAGAGCACTCAAAAGTAAATATTGTATTTGACCACTATACTCAACGTTCAGTCAAGACAGCAATGTGCCAAAAGCGCTCATGCATCCTCAAGAGGCGCCCTGTTCGAAGAAAAATTAAGAAGTTTTCTGTACCACTGCCTCAACAGTTTAAATCATTTCTTGATCTGGTGGAGAATAAAGTAGATCTCACCAATTTTCTGTCTTTTCAGTTTGTGCAGGCCACCAATGATTTCGTTGACAGGGAAATAGTAACAGCAGTATACTCTTCAGCCGGACTTTGAACAGATACAAAGTAATCAGGAGGCGGCTGACATATGTATGATTCTCCATGCAGCAGAGGCCACGGAGGCTTGATATAAAAAAATAAGTGCACATTAGTCGTCAGGCTAGTACACTTCAGTGACCAAATAGGCACAAACGAGTTATGGATGCATGCCGGGACGAAGCTTAAGCCAAAATTTGTGCTTGTTCGTTCACTGAAAGACACGTTCGCTGCTGAAATCATGGCCAGTCTGCCAGGCTTACATGCCCTTACTGGCTGCGAAACCACAAGTTCTTTTGCATCGTTTGGCAAGAAAAGGCGCTGAAAAAAGTCTCTCAATCATCACTATCTCTTGAGGAAGCTAAAGAGGGGCCAGATAAGAGAAGGTGATATACATGTATCCGACACAACCAGATTTGTGATTAAAATGGACGATCCTGATTAGGATAAACAAGTATCGACGAACTTCGCGTCGCTTTGTTTCGAAGGAAATATCCCGACTTAAATGGAGATGCCCTCGCCATCACATGAGACGTGCACATTACCAGGCGTTTGTGTGGTATAGTGCTATCAACTCAGCACCAGAGCTACCATCAGTGTTTGAGTGTGGTTGGCAGAATGGTCCAGATGGTGGGTTGCTACCAGTATGGACAAGCAAAGCCTCACTCTCGAAAGACAGCCCAGAATTGTTGAGCTGCAAGTGTTAGAACCAATGCAGAACGAACATGTGCAGCTGCGTCAAGAACCGTGTTTTCTGCACGGATGTATGCAGTTATGCAGCTGATCGGTGTCATACTAGTTGCAATCCAGCTATCTTTGATAAAGAAGAGGGTCATGAAGATGATAACTCTGAACTTGATAGTGGACCTGATGACTAGAAATATGTGAGCACTCTCTGTCTGTCTGTTTGTCTGTCTGTCTGTCTGTTTGTCTGTCTGTCTGTCTGTCTGCCTGCCTGCCTGCCTGCTGTCTGTCTGTCTGTCTGTCTGCCTGCCTGCCTATCTGTCTGTCTGTCTGTCTGTCTGTCTGTCTGTCTGTCTCTCTCTCTCTCTCTCTCTCTCTCTCTCTCTCTCTTTCTCTCTCCGTCTTTATCATGTTACAGCAGTGTTGTTTTCTCTGCCAAATATTTACTTTGAGTGTTTCGTGAATAGATTTTCGTGTATGAAAAGAACTAACAGTGGTAAAGTCTGATCTGTTAAAGGAAGATTCCATATATTGTTGTCCCCGTATGAAGATATAGCTGTACTTGTAGCTTTTTTAACATCATCAATGTATGCGTGTGTCACAGCTAAAAACAAAACAAAATGGTCTAGATTAATAGAGTTTGTGTACAAACGCTTGGTTATGATATCTCTGCATCCTCAGAAAAACGGTAATTACTGTTGGTTTTCGACTATATAGGTATATTAAATTACAACTATAATTAATCAATATTATTTACAATTCCCATAGTTCATACTCCTGTTTCTTATATGATAAAGCAGTTAGTTTTTTGCTTTAAAGAAAAAATGTTTTGACCCCCTTTGCACACATTGACCAGTGAGTGACCCCCCATTCCCAAGTAATATGACCTCTAGGCTACTTAAAATGTGATCAAGAGTTGATGCACTATCAGATAAAATACGTTGTTGCATTTAGATTTGATTGTATCACAACTTCCGAAGATATTACTGATATATCAAGTCTGCACTGCATTTTGAGGTGGTGTAGGCATAATGTGTGTCGTTTTTTATCACGGCGCCGAAAATCAATGGGTAATCCGGTATGGAGCACCGGCAGTATCATTTGAGAGAAATGTTGTGATCTATCTTTAATTGGGCCCCACGCCTTCGCCATCTCACCCCCACCCCCACCACTACCTCCACCCCGCCCTAAGAGAAATGACCTCCACAATAATCAGAAATGATGTTGAAATAACAAAAAATTTATTCCAGTGGACGGTTGCTTAATAGATTTTACATGACCTGACATGACATGGACATGACCATGAACATATAAAGAAAAACTAATTCACACACTAGTTCAGTTTGTGAACCAATCATAAGTTCAACTTTCCAATCTCAATCTAGAATTAACGTGACCTAATGGTTAACAATTCAGATATCTGGAGAACTGCTCATTGATGAAGGTTTAACCTTTCAACGGTGTTTTTATTTTATTTTATCTTACTTTTTTATCAAGTCAGTCCAAGTTAACCTGCAAAGAAATTATTACAAATTACTGAGCAAAAACTCAATCCGGAAAGCCACGGACAACAGAAAAAAAAAAAAAATGACCAAAGGAAATTATGCGCATATGTGTGTGAGGTAAGTATCATCCTTAAAGAGGACATTTTGCTATTGTTACTATTTTTCAGTTATAGCCAAACAATCCATAGTCCTTGATTTCCACCATTTGATACCATTCTACCAGCATAGTGATAAAAAAAAATGCGTCTGTGGTGAATACTGCTTAATTATACTAAGTCCTGAAAAAATGTGAATACAAGGGACGAGGGAATAAGGAAAATTAAAGATGAAATGGAATTCGTATATTGTAATTTGGCATTTTGTGGTTGTTTTGAGCAATTAAACTCCCAATTGTCTTGTTTTCGACGACCCAGAAAGCAATACACATCAGTAGCTTGAAACTGTAAAATTTTGCCGTTACTGCTATTTAATATTTTATACATGGCGGGTGGATAGATCGGGGTGTTGTTCCTTTATCGACGGGTCTCATAAAGAAGAATGATGAGAGATATAATGTGTTCAGCCTCTCAAGTAGATCGCTCATTCGTTGCAGGCACAAGTTCTCTAAGAGAAATGACCTCCACAATAATCAGAAATGATGTTGAAATAACAAAAAATTTATTCCAGTGGACGGTTGCTTA
>JBCAUA010313528.1:0-19295 GCA_038406235.1 Peronia verruculata | reverse complement strand
AAAACCCGCATTTTTTTCAGTGACTCAACGGTCCCTGGCTTCCTGTGGGTAGGGAAGCCCGACGTCTAGCCTTCTCGAATGTATTTCGGAGGTCCCGTGTGTACGTTACGGACGTTAAATAACCCTTGGCAGTTGAAAATCGATAGAAGAGTAGGCCTGAGTGCCGCTGTCAGGGCAAAATTTCCAAAATTCCAAATTTCTACCCACAAAAATGTCTCAGATTAATTGGCAACTTTTAAAAGCCGAGATAATCTTATCTCTTAGGATTGAAAAGCTTAAGAAAAACAACCAATTCACTGTTTGTTTTTATTTCTGTTTTGTTTTTCTCGGCGGCCTTAAGTGTTTTCGCTGCCACATTCACCAAATGTGAACTAACGATAATGTGTGTGGGTATTCAGGAGCAGGGTTATTGTGACAAACACGCGTCTTAACCTCATACATTGACATTACTTCCGAGTGTTTTCTAAGTAGGAATTTTGTCTAAATTATGGCAACGACAAGACAGCGTACAAAAAGTCCAAACTTTCAATTGCAATTTTCTCAACATAGCAGCAAATTTTAGCCTATTCAAACACAAGATGAAGAAGTAGTGGGGATTATTCTACAGAAAAATAATTTGAGAAAATTCTTTAAAAAAAAAATGATTTTGTTTTTTGTTTTTTGTTTACTCAGTAATAGCATCAAAATTAGCATCTTTATATCTTTCGTAATCATTCCAACATTTTACTTTTTTTTAAAAATTTATTTTCTGTGTGCTCCAATTATTTACGTCTTTTGTATCTATTCGCTCTTCTCAAGAACTAGTTTGTTTTTCTTTTTTTTTTTTTTCTTGATTGTAAGAGACTAACTTTATTTCAACCATCATTTTTGCTGGGATCAAATATATAGACATTGATAAAGGGAAAATATACTTTTTTATGCTGTTTTCAGGGAAGCAACTGCCATTTTGAATTAGATTTAAACAAATGCTGTATTTCAGATTTTGAGAGTCTGTTATGAATGGTTCGATCAGCATGACATTTCCTGGTATAAATTTAAATAATAGGTTTATTATATTATATTCATCATATATAAATATTTCATGCATGTACTTTTTATATCTGCTACAGTTTATATATTATGTGGACGTTGCAATTTTTTGCAACCATTTTGCTCAATCACGCTTAAAAATCACGTTTTTTCCCCAGTCAAATCACATATTTTTGGCAACACTGAACGATGTTTTCGATCAGTCTAGAATTTCTTCAAATCTGTAGTGTCAAAGAAAAAGGTAAATAAATAAAAGAAGAAGGGTAGAAACAAACAAAGAGTGAAAATTCGACTTTTCTTCTGGCAGAGACAGCCATGGCTTAAAACTATAAATGAAATGTGCGGAACATAAGGAAACACCACTAAAAACGACGCTAAAACTAAGCTATATTCTTTCTCTCTCTCTCTCTCTCTCTCTCTCTCTCCCGTTTAATCTTTGAAGCGGCTTGTGCACACATTATAATCTCCTTTTCATTTTCTTTTTTCACAACTGGTCCTTTCTTTCTTTCTTTCTTTCTTTCTTTCTTTCTTTCTTTCTTTCTTTCTGTCTGTCTGTCTGTCTGTATGTCTGTCTGTATGTCTGTCTGTCTGTCTGTCTGTCTGTCTTTCTTTCTTTCTTTCATTCTTTCCTTCATTTTTTCTTTCAATCTTTCTTTCTTTCTTTTTTCTTTTTCAGTTTGTTATTTTTTCTTGCTTTCTTCACTCTGTCTGTCTGTCTTCCTTTTGTCTTCCTGTCTTTCTCTCTCTCTCTCTCTCTCCTCCTCCTCTCTTTTATCAAGAGATCCTTCAAAAAATCAGCAAACATGGCTGCCGAACAGGTGGCTTCATATCCTTGCAGGTCAAAAGTAGGTCACTCACCTGTTTGATGGGGTCATACGTGACGGCGCTGGGCTGAGTACTACGGCCCGCCAGGGTAAGGTAAGTGGACTGAGCTCCACGCAGGGAGATAAACCCCACATCTCCGGACTTCATCAGGGTGAAGAACAGCAACTCGCTAGGGGCTGGGGAGCGAGACCAACACAGGGATAAGGATAACAGTGAAATTGGATAAGAGTGGGCGGAAACGCCGTTGTACGGGTAAAATTTCCATTCCACACTTTCCTCTCACCAAACTAGGAGAGAATAATCTTATTTAACAGGGAGATAATCCTACTTTCTAGGGACTGAAAGAGATGTCTTTGTTTGTAATGACATCTTGTGTGTATGGAAGGTGTGGTAGAAAAAAGAGATGTCTAATTTGTAATGTATGACATGTAGTAATGTGTGGAAGGTGTGGTTATAACATAAGATGACTACGTTTGTAATGTATGACATCTAGTGTGTATGGAAGATGTGGTTGTAACAGAAAATGCCTACGTTTGTAATGTATGACATGCAGTAATGTGTGGAAGATGTGGTCATATCAAAGATGTTTACCTTTATAATGTATGTATGTAAAGTGTGTTTGTAACAGAGATGTCTACATTTGTAATGCATGACATGCAGTAACGTGTTGAATATGTTTTGATAAAGTTCATCTATTTATATATTCGTTAATCTTGTGGCCCTTTTCCTTAAAATTTTAAATACGGGTTGACAGTCTCCGTAGCCTTTAAAGGACACTTTCTGTAAAATTATGAAGCCTGTACGATTCCGGAAACTGACATTGCTATATTAGAATGCAATGTAACCTAACTCCTTCCCAACCATGAACGAGTATTCAAATGTCTAAGTCATATAACTTATTTTTCAAAGCATACAAAATCCCATTGTTGGAATACTTTGACATGATAGCAGGTCTTTTTTTTTTTTTTTGTAGTGTGGGTATTGAAGCCGCCGTGGTTAATGTTTGGTAAACAAGACATGACATGACAGGTCAAGTTCAGGCAAGTCAAGTCAAACCAAGGTCAGTGAAGTTAAGACAAGTCAAGATAAGAAAGACAAGTCAAGATAAGGAAGACAAGTCAAGATAAGATAAGACAAGTCAAGACATTACAAGTCAAGAAAAGTCAAGATAAGATAGTCAAAATAAGATAAATCAAGACAAGATAAGACAAAACAAATCAGGTCAAGATAAAACAAGACAAGTCAACATAAGACAAGTCAAGTTAAGACAAGAGACAAGTCAAGTCAAGTCAAAACAATCAAGATAAGATAAGACAAGACAAGAAAAGAGCATGGCTTACCTTCACAACTCTTGGCATTGAAGCTGAGGGCCAGACCGCCAAATGAAGGACAGGCACACTTGTAGAGGGTACCCCGGGTGGGTAGGCAGAGGTGGGTACATCCACCCTTGTCTGACTGACCGCATGGGTGGAAACCTGCACAGGGGTTGGGGAAGGGGGTGGAGTAGAGGGGGGGGAGAGGGAGGAACAAAGTTTTAGAGATACTTAATGGCGAATTAGTCTGGTTCAGTATAAAAAGTGAGTGTATACAATACAACAGACTGACATCCCCAATATAGCACAGCTGGCTACTTGTTTATTTGTTTTGTTTGTGTTGGGGTTTAACGACACATCAGCACGATTACGGCTGTATTGTGTCAAAAACGGTGAGATACATTTACATGTCAAGAAGAAGAGAGAAAAGAAAGCGGGACAGAAGACAGCAGCAAGGAGAGAGAGAGAGAGATAGAGAGGATGTCTCCCCTGGAATGTCGGGGATAGCAATCCATGGGAGACATCCCACAGATAGCAGGTTTACACCGCCTGCAGATGGGAGCAGATGACCTACTTATAAACCCCAGGCCCCTGCACGGGGGCAGCTCGCTGTGACACACTGGGTGAGACTGAATGTCAAGATTTAAACTGAACGAAAGTCATCATAAAGTGACGGCAATTTGACTGTGGACACAAGGAAGAAAGAAACGGCACAAGAATTGAAGAAGGAAAGAGCTGGGAAAGAACGAATGAAGGAAGAGAATGGAGGAAACAAAGGTAAACATCAACAAGGAGAAGAATGAGGGTCAGGAATAAAAGAATGGAGGCGAGGAAGGAATGAAGAAAAGCAAAGGACGGAATAAAGAAAAGAAAAGGAAGGAAGGAAAGAAGAAAGAAAAACTCCTGAGAAAAAAAGAGAAAGAGAGAAAGAAAAAGGGAGAAAGAGGAGAAAGGGAAAACAACAGAATAAACAAAAAGAGATTAAACAAACGAGGTGGGGGGGGGAGGCAAAAATCTCCCAATCCCGGGGAGGGGGGGGGCGAATAATTTTAATGTTTTTAATTCTTCACGTTCCGCCCCTGATTTCGGAGAAAAAAAAAAGTTAAACCAAGATGCGGATGTTAAATTGAGCAAACAGGATTTTATGCTTTGTATGTACACTAATGCTGACTTTTTGATGAATAAGAGAGCTGGAATGGGAGCTGTGGTAGAAATGTACACGCCGTTGATTATCGGAGTGACTGAAGTCAAACCTAAAACGTCCAGATATGCAATGCAAGAATGTGAGGTGTCTCTTGAGGGCTATGAATTGTTTCACAACCTGGAGGAAGGCGGCAGAGGAGTTTGTTTATATATTGCTGAGAAGCTGAACCCTATCAAATGTGCACAGCTGGAATCACATTGTGAGGAGGTGGTTTTTGCAGAGCGTAAAATCAATACAGAGGATAATCTGATAATAAGAATTATTTACAGAAGCCCAAAATAGCTCCGCATAAAATAATGAGAATCTGAACAAACTTCTTCATAAAGTCACTCAAGAGTAAAAAAAAAAAAACAAAAAAAAACAACGAATTCTTATCCTGGGCGATTTCAACTACCCAGACATTGACTGGTCAGGTCCAAGGTGTAGAGGTGATGAGGAACATGCCGAAAATAAATTTCTGCAAGCTGTCAAGGATACTTACCTCATACAGCATCGGAAGGAGAATTCTCGCCACAGAATGGGTCAGAGGTCAAGTCTCTTGGACCTAGTGTTCACTAGCACTAAAGACCTTATTAATGAGATTTCTACGGTGGCAGGTCTAGGGAAAAGTGATCACTGCACACTCATCATCAATATTTCCTGTGGCCACCAAACAGAATCTCGCACAAAGAGGCGGAATTACAACAGAGCAGACTATTCAACTTTGAGAAAAAAAACTGGGAGAGATAAGCTGGAAAAGAGAATTAGACTCATTTGTTAGGTCTGGCGATGTAGGGAAGGCATGGAAATTCCTTTCGGACAAAATTAAAGATGTAGAGGATGAATGTATACCCTTTACAAAACTTTCAAGCCAAAAGAACAAAATTTGGATGAATGGAGGAATTTTGACTTCTGTGAGAACTAAGCACCAATTGTTCAAGAGATGACAGGAAACTAAATCAGGAGAAGAATACAGGGTGTATGCGAAGGCAAGAAATAAGGCAAGAAGAAATGTCGAAAGGCACAAAAGCAAATGCAGAGAAAAATTGTCCAGCAAGCTAAAACCAACCCAAAATTTGGTCATATGTTCGAAAAAAAAAAAAAAACCATACAAGAAAAGGAGTCTCTAACCTTAGGAAAGAGAATGGAGAGAAGACAAAGAATGCGGAGGAGAAAGCCGAAACATTAAATGATTTTTTCAAGAGTGTTTTCACATTGGAAGAAGAAGGCTCCTTACCAGATCCGCCAGAATACAAATGTAAACGTGGCTCTCGATAACATTGTGATCAGAAAGGAAACAGTAAAGAAGTTCTTACTTGACCTAAATACCAACAAAGCCTCGATGGGATGCATCCCCGTGTGTTTGGTAGAAGCGGCCACAGAACTCTCCGAGCACCTACAGATAATCTTTCAGATGTCACTGGCTCAAGGCTGCATCCCAAATGAATGGAAGAAGCTATAGTTACACCTGTCTTCAACTTGAACAAAGGCAGCAGACTAGAGGCAAGCAATAATTATTGGCCTGTAAGCCTGACTTCAGTTGTATGCAAAGTAATGGAGAAGTTGGCCAAAGAACAAATCACAGTACACTGAACTGCTGAAGCACAAACTCATAAGCAAGCATCAACATGGTTTTGTTCCTGGAAGGACATGCTTTACGCAACTTATTGAAGTTATGAACACGTGGACTCAGCTGATAGCAATAGGCGGTAGCGCTGATACTACATACATGGATTTTACCAAAGCGTTTGACACAGTCCCCCACCGACGACTACTGCTGAAGATAAAAGCAATGGGCATAAGTGGAACAATTCACAATTGGATACAGGCATTTCTAACGGGCCAGAACCAAAGAGTTGTTGTCAACAGCGTGTCCTCACAAGAAGCCAAAGTTACTAGCGGAATACCACAAAGTAGGCAATGTTCTTGGACCGCTCCTGCTTGTGATCTATATAAATGATCTCCCAAACGGCATCAATAGCTCAGTAAAAATGTACGCAGATGACAGAAAACTGTTTAAGGCAAGCGACAGCAAAGAGGCCACAGATTTACTTCAGGAGGATCTGGGGAAGCTTGAAGAATGGTCAGATAGACAAGTGCTGCACCCTCAAATTGGGACCAGTCAAGTCAGAAGCAAGATATACAATGAGACAAAAAGTCATTGAAGGCGGGGAAAGCACGACCATGTTACGAGAGAGCGAGGTGGAGAAAGATTTGGGACTTCAGATAGATAGGGATCTCACATTCAGAAACTACATATCTCAAGCAGTCAGAAAGGCAAATACTATGATGTGAATCATCAGAAGAACATTCAACTTTCTATCTTTCTCAAACTCTACAAAAGCCTATTAAGACCCAGACTGAAATATGGCCACATAATCTGGAATCCTAGTCTGAAATACCTAAACAAGAAATCGAAGGAGTACAAAGATCAGCAACCAGACTAATCCCTAAACTGAACAATAAATCTTATCCAGAACGTCTGGAGTATCTCAAATTGCTTAGCCTTGAGCATAGAAGACTGCAGGGAGACATGATTGAAGCCTTCAGATATATGAGCGGAGATTACTTTGTTGAAAAACCGGAATTTGAGTTGGACGAAAGAAGAGATCACGATACAAGAGGACACAGTAAGAAATTGAAGAAACATCAACTCAAAGCAGGAAAGAAGCACTCATACTTCCTCTCAGAGAGAATATTTGAGGACTGGAACAGCCTAACTGAAGAAATTGGTTCATCTCCATCAACAAATGTATTCAAAGGCAGACTGGACAAATATTGGACAACAAAAACCTGCAAATATTATAATAAGGATGTCTAGTTGAAGAGGCTTCATACCCAGCAGGTCGAAAAAAGTGTAACCAGGCAGCCGCAGAATCTTTAAAAGGGCTATATCAGATGACAAAGTGATTGGAACGCTAAATAGGCCTGACAGGGTCTCGATAACACCGCAGACTTCAAGTTCAAGATGTATACCCCGTTTTGGTAAACATTTTCAAATTTTATTATGCGACGGAAGATACATGTCATGCATTGGCCTGACAACCATCAAAGGCCACAAGAAAAAAATGTTTTTTATTTGCATCTGTGTAAAAATGCCTTTCATAATAATAATGATAATAATAATTATAATTATAATAATGGATCGGAAATAAGTTTTTTTTTTTTTTTGAACATTCACTTCAAACTAGTGTGAGGTTAAATTGGAAATTTCCTTTCTCTATAAATAGACCTAGGTTGCTTCGCAGCTTTAAGGGGTTCTACGAGACTTAAGACGTTAAATTGTTAATGCAAACCAATATATTTGATAATATGTAATGGGTAACATGTATTTCAGTTGATGCCAATTTATAAGAAGAATGTAGGCCTGCTTTATTCGGAATTCTAGTAAACTGATGAGCAAACTTCATTGGCAGATGGCGTCAGTAAGTTTGTCACTATTTATAGATTACCTTTTTTTCCCGAAAAATGGGAAACTGAAAGTGATAAACACTCAGACAAATTAAATTTTTAAATTTTATCAGGAAAAGACAAGTAATTGTGGCTCATTTTTTTAAAAGTTAATGACGCTTTCATAAACTTACTGTCATCACAAAAGTTAGATTTGTTCATTTGATTGAATCACTTCCGCAGTATTGCTTACAGTTCTGAGGCCAATCACGTCTTCATGATATCATGTGATGTCTTTTCCAGGAAGCTGAACTGAAGACACCCCAGCCGCCATGAGACTTTATGAGAGCCCGTCTCATCTTTTTTCGGCTGTGAATTGTTTTAGAGCTGGCACCGATGATTATTCTGAATCTTACTAATGCTCCACTGATCAGTGACTTAGGAAAATACACCGGCTCTCAACTGAAAAGTTAGGCCAGGTGTGCATGGTGGTAAGCACATATCGACGCCCTTTTTATCTTTATTCGACTGTAAATTGTTTTAGACCTAGCACCGATGATTATTCTGAAGCTTACTCACTCATTCCGTCGCCATCATGGTAAAGAAAACAATCTCACCAATTCTAGTCATTGAAGAATATGAGATAGATGGGTTTGTCATCAAAACCTGTAAAACTTCAAGTTGTACTCCTATAATTATTAGGTTATATTGTCATTGCATAGGTGACCATGGTAGAGAAGTAATCACATACACGTAGTCGTAGATCTATTTTTTTTTCCAAAGATGCGATCTTGTCATTGTTTGGAATAGCAAAGGCACAATTGCAGACACGTTTAATATCTCAACTCTTAAGAGATCTGCCTAAAACCTGAAAAAAAAAAAAAGATTTGCTTGATTGATTGGTGTGAGGTTGCTTGTGTTAGGCCTAGATCATATGTTCTATACAAGTCTTTCAACCTCCTGGTAGATCTTGATCTAGTTTTGTGAGTCAACTTGTTCTGTGTCATGAGTTATGATCATGATGTTTTACATGTGAAAGTAAAATTGTGATTTTCTTTTACATCTTTTACTTTTCCATCAAAGATGTGACATATAACCAGCTCAAGTTCTTGTATAAGAAATGAAGAGAGGATTCTCTTGCGAAAGTACTTCACTGCTGGATTTTATTGTCACATGCAAATTTTTGGCGTCCTTTGCCCTTGTCAGGCTCTTGACTGATGTTTATGGAGAAATTACTGGCTTATATGTGTCGGGTCAGGAGTGGGGAGGAAACCAGTGGTGTGAGGAGATATCACTGCCTATGCGTGCCGGCAGAGGTGCAAAATATTCAGGGAGGTATGGTGGCTGTGATCAGCAGTCGTTCATGTAAATACCAGGTGACCGAGTTCATTGGCCACTTCTTTCAAGTTCAGTGATGGTTTTTTGTTCTTAATGTTTATTCCTTCTAAGAATTGGAGTTTGACTATGCTGCAGTTGGTGGTGAGAATTTTATACGTGAAGTTTGATCAGCAGGTTTGATGGTGTTTGTGGATGGAGCTGTTGTGGCTGGCCTCATGCTCAGCTGTGCGGTTGTGTAAGTGCCTTATTGTACTTCCTATATATAATTCCTGGCATTTGTTACAGGTGGCGGCGTATACGCACATTCTTTTGTGGCAAATTTTGGAGTCATTAATAGGGCAGTTTTTCTTTTTTGACATCTTTTGATTTCTCCTTTCTTCAGTAGACTGCACACTGTGGTGGGTCATCTGTAGATGTGGACATACAGATTATTTCTTCGAAAGATGTTGTTAATTTTGGAGTCCAGATTGTCGCTGATATAGGGGATTTCAAAGTTGAATAGCTGTTCAGTGGGTTTCATTGAGTTATCATTATCATTATCATCATCTCAACATAGGAATCTTCAAAAGATACGTCGATGACTGCTTAATTTTCACCCTGAACAAAGATGGAGCTGGACTCATTCTGAAGAAAATGAACAACATCGACCAGTACATCCAATTTGTAATTAGAACACCCCGACGCCACCAATTCACTTAGCCTTTTAGATTTCACACTCACAATATACAAAGACACCAAACAGACACCAAACAATACAAATACAATTTCTACAAGAAAAAAGCCAAGAAAGACCTATTCGTCAATTATACATCTGTGCTGCCCACCAGAAGCAAGATCATTTACATCAACAATGAAACAATAAGAATAGCAAGGAAATGCAGTAACCTGGGAGATGTTCACACCAACATAAGCAAATTTGTCAAAATAATCCAGTAAAATGACTATCCTGCCGACTTCATAAAAAAGCACTGCCAAGCCGACAAAAAAAGGGGAAAAAAGAAGAGAAAAAAAAAGAATAACTCAACGAAACTCACCGAACAGCTGTTCAACTCTGAACTTCCCTAGGGTGGGTTAGGCAAACTTTGACTGATTCAGTTCATAGGTGACTTGTATTCGATTCTGCACTTTTATGAAGGTATTCATGCGAGATAACCTGCATCCAGTTTGTAAAGCAACAATTCTAGTTTTCGATTACTATGTTCTTTTCAGTGACACTTTACATGTCATGGCCCATTCGCAGATTTTGTGATCCATGTGTGGATGGTGCAGTTTCGACCGGGGCTGGTGCAAATTCGACCGATGCACGGTCCAGTTTCTACCAGCACTTTCAGATGCTCTCTCAAGAGCTTTGGCAATTATGACCAACTTAGAGGCTGCTTCGACCTTTTTCCTATATTACTTTAAAAGGCTAGATGAAAATTAAAGCTCCTGCCCACCATTTTTTCAAGGGGCAAACTGGCTTGTTCAAAGCATTGCACGAAGAAGTTTTTACTGCAAGGCGATGTTGCTTTTTTGGCTAATGTTCATTTTTCATACGCGGTCCATGCATTAGAGTAGTTCCTAAGTCTAAACCTAATTTAAACAATAGTACGCTAGCTCTAAGCTACAGTACAAGACAAATTTGCCTCAAGCTTGGTCAAAGAGGTGGTCAAAATTAGCCCGAACTATCAGTCGAAATTGGCCCGAACTGTCAGTCGAATTTGAATTGACAGGGCAATTCCGACCCGGTCCAGAAAATAAAATGAAATAAATTTAACCATGCACTATTTTAATCAGTTTATGCATCGAGATCAGAAATAATAAGATAATGTTTATGATTATTACCACATTTGGGGTCAAGCGGCAAGACAAACACAAAACTGCAGTCCAATAACTTTACTTCTCAATGAACGATTTCAGAGAAAATTAGAAATGCTCGGCAAATGAGGAAACAATTTCGATAGTCAGTGCTGGGAACCCATGGCGATTAAAAATTAAAAATGAAAGGCAGAATAATGCAACTACTAAGAAATCTGTGTTAAGTATGAAATCAGCTAGCTAATGATATCAATGCTGTAAAAATATGGTCAACAGGGACCTCAATATCGTTGTATAAAGGAAGCGTGTATTCGTATCGGTCGAAGTTGCCCAGCGGTCGTAATTGCCCCAACCTACCCTATATCAGTGACAATCTGGACTCCAAAATTAACAATATTTTTCGAAGAAAATAATCTGTATGTCCGCATCCACAGACAACCCACCACAGTGTGCAATCTCCTGAAGAAAGGAGAAATCAAGGGATGTCAAAAAAGAAAATGCCCTATTAATGACCCCAAAATTTGCCTCAAAAGAATGTGCGTATACGCCGCCACCTGTAACAAATGCCAGGAATTATATATAGGAAGCACAATAAGGCACTTACACAACCGCACAGCTGAGCATGAGGCCAGCCACAACAGCTCCATCCACAAACACTATCAAACCTGCTGATCAAACTTCATGTATAAAATTCTCACCATCAACCGCAGCATAGTCAAACTCCAATTCTTAGAAGGAATAAACATAAAGAACAAAGAACCATCACTGAACTTGAAAGAAGAGACCAATGAACTCAGTCACCTGAAATTTACATGAACGACTACTGATCACAGCCACCATACCTTCCTGAGTATTTCGCACCTCTGCCGTCATGCACAGGCAGCGATATCTCCTCACACCACCGGTTTCCTCCCCACTCCTGACCCGACACATATAAGCCAGTAATTTCTCCATAAACATCAGTCGAGAGTCTGACAAGAGCATGGGACACTGCAAATTTGCATGTGACAATAAAATCCAGCAGTGAAGTGCTTTCGCAAGAGAATCCTCCCTTCATTTCTTATACACGGACAAAATGCTGCTCAAAAGAAATACAAACTCTCTAAAAAAGCTCAAGTTCTATTTTGAATAGGGCTGTCTCCTTCATTCAAACCTGCCATAGATGTAGACTCTCTAATTTCGAAAAAATTACAAAAAAATACAAACGCTGAGGGCATGGATGGGGAGATTAGCATATTAATAAACAGAATTTTGTTCTTTTTGTTTTTAGGTCATAGTTATGATATATGTTTCACAATGTATATGAGACACGACACATTGAAATCAGGCGCTCATCAAATTTTGAGCATATGGAGTTATTGGTGTCACTGTGAAGATTATTCATTTCCCTATCAGTGTGTGAAGAAAGTACTGGTCTACCATAAGTAGATATATATAGTAAGAGATATTGGCAATTAAAGACGATGGGGGTGACCGATTGCTGCAGCTGAATTTAGTGAGAAAATGGCCAATCACTTTTGTAAATCCTTCTTTACCTTTGTTAGGTCATGCCACTAAATTACATTTTTTGGGCATTTACTAGCTCCATTTCAGTCAGTTGAACTCTGAAACGCATTTTTGGATTGATACAGAAGGGTTTGGTAAAGAAAAAAAAAATACATTAAACATTCATTCACTGTTGAAAAACACGTGATTTCTCCGGTCGGCTCAGTTTGACGAGCGCCTGATTTCATCGTGTCGCATCTCATATTTTTCCTTGTTTCGTTATGACCAAAAATTTGAGCGGTTTCAAGTTCAGGACAAAATGAATGTGAACAGCAGCAGATCTAAATGATAAAATATACGCAAAATCTTTTGATACACTTTGGAAACTGATGATCGGTAAATGTGGTAGTGGCGAGATAAATCAAATCAAGCTTGTTGTCTGCTTCATGCAACATTGAAGCTTCCGATTGCCCATGAGAAAGCAGAGGAGCCGGTTGGCTCATGCACAAGAAACTGACCATTTCACTGATGCTTTGCAGTGAAGCCCCCAGAAAACATTAAGTATCAAGTAATTTTCAGAACAAGAATCTGTTTTGAGAGAAAAGAAGAGTAGGAATATTTTCTTGAATGTGCTTTATTATGGATAGTGTAATATTTTGTGTGCCTGTGTCTGGAGAGTAGGAGTGGGCTCAGGAGGTAAAGGGGAAAAGAGAGATGGTCAAGTTTAATGTCCACAGTTTTCATTACTATTAGCCACTTTGCTGCTACATATGGCAGGAGATACATCCAAAAATCATTCTCTCATGTCTGGGAAAAATGTACACGGTACATCCATAGTTAGCCCACCACCACCCCTCCTTTCTCCTATATTTGATCTAGATCTAGTTTTCTGACCACTATCCAGATGTTCTCACCTATACAGAATCTTTTGATAGATATCAAAAGCTAATGATTGACAGATGATGTAGTGATGAAAGCCCAGTCAGGCATAGCATCCTGCTTCTTATGTAACATTTACAATGAATATTAGTCAATGCTCCTTATCACTTGTGGGGGAAGTAGAGGGCAGTTGCCGGTGGCTTGTGCTCACTGGACGGGACTGAGTGTGGATGGGGGAAACTGAACATATCACTGTTGTTTAGCACAGGACTGAAACATAGAGGGCAGTAAAGTGGTTAATAGAGAAAATTACTCTTAAGTCTGAAAACATATTGGGCATGATCTTGATATTTTCTTAGGTTCTTTCTAAATGTATAGTTTTTTGGCATTGATATTCTTATTGTTATTCCACTCTTACTAAAGTCTGCAGTCCTGTGCACCAGTAAAATAAATTGAATTATGTTGTAATATACATGGTTTAATTAAGTGAATAAATGCGACTGGATTTTTCCCTGTCAGTTGTTTCTTTTCAGTCAATATTTTGAAGGCATCCCAAATTTAGAACTAAATTTATATATATTTGTTTCCAGAAACTTGAAAGATGTTATTGGAAGTTAGTAATGGTCAGTCATTATTCCAGGCTCAACTATTGTAAGATGACAAAAGACATGTTCAGTTTATGCAGTGGAAAAATGCAAACTTACCTTACAGTTAACATTTTTTCTTTTTTTTTTCCTTTAGCAGATTGGTTGTGCAGAAGTATTTTGATATATTCTTTCTTTTATTCATAAGGCATTAATTAATGTTAAACTCATTGAATGTTCGGTGTTATTATGAAATACATGTATCAATATGCTTCTTTGGCCAAAAAGATTGTGAACAAAAGTTCTTAAAATATTTTGTTGCTTTTCTTCCTCTGTGTTCCAGATTTACCTACACAATGTCTTCTCTTGTGCTCCTGACTGGATTAGAAGAAGGTGTACATGTTGAAGATGTGGTGCACATCATTAAAGAAAATCTTCCAGACTCTGGCCTTTTCAAAGTTTGGATCGATCCACTTGGAGCACCCAGAGCTGTTGCATTATTCTTAAAAAATCAGGGTAAAAAAAGATAATATATTCGCAAGTAGAAGAGAAAATCATCTGCATTTTCATTTCTGATTCAGCAGGAATTCACTTATTTCTCAGCTGTTAGATTGAAAAAAATGACTCAGATCACTTACTCATTCGTAGCTCTGAAATTGTCTGTGTTATGGAGATCTTACATGATTGTATCCAACATGTAAGTTGGAAAAGGACATCCTCCTTTAATTACTCACCATTTTGGTCACTACTTTGTTTTTACTCTAGGTTTAGAGTTCAGTGGCAGATTGTTTTCATATCTTATAATTGGTGCAAATGAAACATTGAAATAAATGTACTTTATGTCAGTTTAACAACAACAGTCATAATTGTTATGATGCACAGAGTCTCAGAAAGAGCTCCAGTCCTGCTCCTGTCCCTTATTCTTTTCTCTCATCCTTTCCTTCACCTACTATTTTTTTTTTCTTTCAGGAATGGACATATGTGTTAGATAGGTTATATATTTATGGAGAAAAGAATAGAGGAAGAAAAAATAGTGGGAGAGCTCCATAGTGGAGAGGTTACGTGTCTGCTCATAGGAAACAAGACACAGCACAGATTTGAATGCTACAGGGGGGATGACTTTAGAACTGCTTGCCCCTTTTTTTTTCTCCATTGACTAACCTTCCCAGGTAAAGGTGAATACATTTAAGAGGCCCCATGTGTTTGTTATACATATTAGAGACTCACTGGCAATTAAAAATTGGATGAAGTGTGGGTGAAGATGACACTGTCTGGGCAAAATTTCCAAATTCAAATTGTCTCTTCAAACATTATTTCTCACCATACTAGGTACGTGCTAAAGCCAAGATAATGCTACTTAGGATCTTAGGATTGATACATAATAATAAAAAGAAATTGGATCTACCTGGGTCATATGAAGAGGATAAAAGGAAAACTCTTGAAACAATATTCTCTCAACATGTCTGAAGCATAATCATGTAAGAAGACAAAAATCAGTGCTGTGAGTAATTCCTTTTTCGTGATGGACATAGCAGTTTCTGTTTGAGGAATCTATAGCTTCCTTTAAACTCATCTTTTTTATTGAGATTAGGCACATGTCTACAAATGCCCTCAGATGACTTGTGTATGCACGAAGTTGTGACTCTATTGTAATGAATAGAAATTTGCTTCCAGGCTCATAAAGCTAATGACTTAGTGTGAGACAGTGAAGTGCCATCACTGGCTGAGATGAGGATGACTGAATTTCTTATTTTGAACAAAAGTCACAAACAAATATATAATTTACAAACATTTACATATCCCTTTCACTACAGCACTTGTGCACTTCTTATAACTTCTTGTGTTCTATGAGTCAGTGTGAGATCAAGATTTCCATACACTGTCTGTTTCTTACAATCCTGTCTCCACATACCTGTGCATTATGCACAAGGCTCCTTGTGAATGAAGGGAAAAAAGTTTCTGAACTTTGTTTTTTTTCTGAGAAGTGATTAAATAATGGAAATAGTTCTTGATATTGTTATGTTAAATAAAAGATAAGGAAGTGAATAAAGTTGGCCAGCTCTTGCCTCCTGCATTCATCAGTGGAATAATCTATGGCTGAATGTGGATTTTCTCTTACTTACTTTGGTTATTCTACATTTCATAATAATCACATATGGAAAATATTTTCTTATTTACAATGTTGGAGAATCAGGATTTCAACCATGTTATGATAATTTGCTCATCATTGTGGACACAATTTTGTGGGCATGTTATTAGACATTTGCCGTCTTTGCATTTAATTGTTATTATGTCAAGGGATATCTCTCTGTTTGAGAGTACAGAAAACTTTACTGGTCCCATTCAGTTTATTTTACCAAGCCAAGTCACTCTGTTGCTGTGGACTAAATTCTTACTCTCTGTTTCTCTCTGTCCAAAACACAGACAACACTTCACATTTTTTATGGTTTTCCTGAAGTCCTTGGCCCTACAGCTTTATAAACTTTCCTTTGGATGACTTGTAAATAAAGCTGAATATGTATGTGATATCTTTTGATTTGGCCATTTCCATGGAAATGAGTGACAATTACCTCACTCTGTCAGTTAGAAATATTTTTCCTTTTTGTTTAGGGTACTCTTGATAAATATTACATAACAGTCAGAACAATGACATGAAAATATACAGATAGTGTGCATACATGTTGAGAATTTTTTTTGAAAATGGATTGTAAAAAATGTTGCAGTCAGTAAATTTTTTGTCCTTTTTCTTTTTTTTTTAAATTTTTGTTATATCATTTTTGTATTTTAATGAGTTCTCACATTACAGAGACTGCAAATTATGTTTCTCTCTTCTTGTCCATGTCATCCATTGCTAAAATTGAATGCTTTGTAGACTCAATAAAAAGAAATGTTTGTTTATTTCCACAGAGGTGGAGAAAATTCAGTCTATATTTTTTAATAATAGAGTGAATGGTCAGGTCATCTGGGTTGATCAGTCCTCAACAACTGCTAATCTGTTTGTTAAGACATATGGTGCCCTTACATTTGGTGCTGTCGACAAACTGAAGTTATTTTTTTCATGTGAAAGAAGTACTGGATTCACGTCCACTGTTGAGGTAGTGAAGAAAATCAGTAGCAGTGTCGAGGATGACATCTTTGAAGTTTCTTTTGGAAAAGGATGGGGTAAGAATAAAACTGGTATATTGTAATTTCATACTTTACAAGACAAGAACAAGAATGTGTGTAAATGGAAAGATATTTAATTTGGAGTCAATTTGTGTGTGTTTTTTTTTTAAAGTGAATAGGAAAGCATTCATGATTTTATGTATAATAGATGTACATGTATATCAGATCAGAAGTTTTTAAAGCCTTTATGCCTTGCATGAATTATATTCATTATCATCCTTTCTGTGAATGCAAAGGGAGCAAGATTTTGTCACTAGAAATAAATGACAGGCAACGCTACAAGCTCTGAGTGCAACATTTGAACATTTTTGTTGAATGTTCCACCTTTTGAAAGGTATTAGAGATAAAAAGTGAGTAGGATCTCATGTATTTTTTGGTTTGGTCTCAATTCTTCATTTTTGTGGTGTGACAATGATCTTAAATATTTTCTTCACACACTGCACTTGGAAAAGATGACCTTTAATCATGTATTACACATTCTTTTGACTATTTTAATGCTGGAAAATAATAAGAATTTTTTTTTTAGAAACATCCTAGTTTTGTTAGATTTGGTGCCTTTTGGAATTGATGGTGATACATAAGGGTAAAGCATCTTAGAGCTGATGGCATGGTGTGACATGTAAATTCATGGCAAGCATTTATTTCTTTTCAGACCATGTTCTGAAAATCAGTGATCAAAGTTTGAAGCTGGATGGAAAGAGTATTTCTGTTTGCCCTTATTTTGAGTGTTTCAAAGAACCATTTGACACTCAACTGCAAAGACTGAAATCAAGGATACAAGAAAAACAGTCTATTCAGTACAGACATGATGGAGCACTTGAGCAGGCACAATCCAGACCTACTGAGGAAAGAACCAATTTGATGCCCATGAAGCAGAGGTCAAGTGAAGCCAAAAATATGGGTGTAACTTCTATGAGAACACAAAACAGCAGAGAGGCATCAGGACCTGCACAGACACTAGAGAGGACAAATGAAAAGACTGTTTCATTCATTTGTCAACATAAGTCTATCTTTGCCCTTCTTAAGCTTCTTTCTCTGGAGCAATGTGCCAAGGACATTGGGATCAGACGCATGTCCATCGATGATGATGATGATGATGATGAAATTAAAATAACAGGTTCGAAAGACATACTGGGAAAGTTCCAGAAACTGTTATTTTCTATTGATGAAAAGGTAAGTTTCATTTTTGCTTGCTGCTATGTGAAAAGTTCAAGTTGTTTTGCTACATGTAACTAATTTTTACATGGTCTTAGGTGTTCTGGGATATCAAACTGCAATGTAACTGATCCAGTATTGCATATTTAGTTGAATAATAAAATATTTTCACTCACTCAATAGATTTGTGTACATCATATAAATGATTTTGTATGATAGCTTCCAAAGACAATGCATAGTAAAATTCATAGTTATATTATGGAAAAACTCACTAACATCATTTGCCAGTGATAGACCTGTCATATCTATAAAAAATTGTGGCAGAGTAAACTCTTCTGTCTTTTTTTTTCCCAGAATGACCCTGTATTGGATAAATTTTTAGCTGGGCAAGCTGTACAGCAGAGTTTAAAGGAGTCATTTCTCTCACTGAGATGTTCACTGAAGATTGTCCAACATGACAAGCAACTCTGTCTTGTGGTACAAACAGATAAAGAAGAAAAGGTAATATTTTCTGGTATTTAGGTAAAAAAGGCTTTTATTTGGCTCATAACTAGTTGAAAATGAGTTGTATGTCGATTTTTCACCATAGCTACAAGAACAGTGTGCACACTTTGATATTGATATGTATATCAGATTAAATGTTACTCCAAGAAAACTTGTTTTGAATGCACCATGCTGTTGAACGTACAATTTGGATTAAGCACCCTTGCGAGTTTATTATTCAATTATTATCACATTTTTAGAATGATGTCCAAGATGAAAAGCTTTTTTCTAGTTTATGTACATAGAAACACAAATCAATATGCAACATTATCATGGGCCAAATTTCATCTGGATCCATTCAGCAGTTTTCGAGTCCATAACCCTATTGTGGGTTTTGTTGCTGATTTTTAGTATAGATAACTTAAACGCTTAGTTTACAAACTTCTGTGTGGTGAAAAATGTTTTGAGCTGTCTTGACCATAGAAACCTTTTACAAAATAATAGAGTTCTGCAAGATTTCAGGACATACTCAACGTATGTCAATTTTTCACCATATGGAGTTTTCAGTATCATGTGATAGCTTATTTCATAGCCTTTCTGGTAGTGAAAAAAGTTTTGAGCTAACTCTATTCTAGCCAGAGATATTGCAGTTTAAAGAGGAAAAGGGGG
>JBCAUA010313419.1:0-19295 GCA_038406235.1 Peronia verruculata | reverse complement strand
TAGATAGATAGATAGATAGATAGATAGATAGATAGATAGATAGATAGATAGATAGATAGATAGATAGATAGAGTGATAGAGTGATAGAGTGATAGAGAGATAGAGATAGAGAGATAGAGAGAAACAAACAGATAGAAAGGCAATCATTAAATAAACAGAATGTATTATAATAAAACATGATAGTTTATATACACCGATCTCTTCGAAGAAAAAAAGCCTTGAATTTGTAAACATTTTGAAAATAATCCATATTTATTTTATTTTTTTTTTCTCACAACCAGAATTCAAATGGAGAAAACAGGGGGAAAATGTGGACTGTTCAATGTTTCTGTTTATGACACAACCTTATGGCAGGCTTATCGTGTACTTTCCGTTATAAAGAAAGAAGGAAATTTAATCATTATATTAAGCTGATAAGAAAAATACATTGAACACAAACGTTAATCATTGCTTCATAAAAGAAATGGACATTTTGATGATAATACATCATCCGACGATCAGAAATTGAAAATGTCACAAGAGTTATGGTGAGATATGAGCATTTAAAGATATATAATAACAGAAAAAATGTGTATGTATATAAATAAATAAATAAATATAGAAAGAAAGAAAGAATGAATGAAAGAAAGAAAGAAAGAAAGAAAGAAAGAAAGAAAGAAAGAAAGAATACAAAGTAGAAATGTTAAAAAAGCGGTTCAGAAGAAGTAGTGCTGATTTCTTTCCATAATCCAACTCTTAGATAACAAATTTCAAAATAATAATAATAATAATCAATTGTAAGCTTATAATTTCAAAATGAAGCAACGACAACAACAACAAAAGAAATCAATTTTTATCTCTCCCGTCCCCCCGTCCCCCCCCCCCCGAAAAAAAAATCAATCAGAAGGAAGTTATAACTACATAATCTAGAGATCAAAATGATGATGAGATAAAATATTGTAGCATTTCTGAACTTTGATGTGCATTTAATGTCGCTCAAAAACTCTGCAGAAGACGGAAATCCACCTTATACTCCAAGTTCCGATCACATAAACTAACAAACAAAAATATTTGACAAAACTACATCGTTTCTGTGGAGCTTTCTAATGAAATGGAACTTCAGAAGGAATGATCATGATATTTGTGAGATAACAAACAAAACAAAAACAAATAAACAAAAACAAAACAAAACAAAAATTCATAAATGTAAAGAACAAAAACAAAACAAAACAAAAATTCATAAATGTAAAGAACAAAAATAAAACAAAACAAACATTCATAAATGTAAAGAACAAAAACAAAATAAAAGGTTTTGATTATCAAAATAACCAAATATCAGATGTAAACTTGAAGGATACGTCTGTAGCCTGACATGATCAAAGCGTTATTGATAGTATGCTATTTTCTAGCACATCTGAGTCAGACAGCTCACCGCCCCATCTGCACTTGATCAATGCACCAGGTAATATTACAAAGCTGTACAACAACAGAAAGTGAGATGAGAGAATAAAAAAGGAAAATAATTGTAATATGAGTTATGAAAAAAGACCAAGACATGCACAGAACTGAGGTATTGAACTTGATCAGCCAACGTATTTGTGCACAGAACTATAGATGTGCAGAACGTTTTGGTATCAACGACCGCTACAATTAGACAGCATGATCGCTAACGATTGAGGCTATTACAACAATGACGACAGAAATACATATCCACTTTCTCCTTCCAATATTGCAAACAAGCACACAATGAAACAAGCAAACGTATTACCTGGATCACTCCATATGGCTGAAGATATTTGGTAAATATCTTTTAATAACCGCAAACATGGTTTATCAAAAACTTTAATAATAGGATGTTTGGACATAATATAAGCTTAAGAATCATGGAGCATGTGATGCTTTCTTAATATCCTGGGCGTCTCTTGCACAAAACATGCCACCAATCCAACAGCCCCGAACACCATACGGAGAACAAGGATCCTGTTTTTTACCGTGAGAAACACACAAAAAATTGAGAGGAGCCGCCATATTTCGAGATCCAACGGCCGGACTGACCAGGACGATTACTCCAGATTCACAGTGAGCAGAAGAATGATGTGGCCAGATAACATCAGAGAAAGGAAGAGAGCAGTTTTACCACAAGCCAAACCTAGAATACAGACAAAGACGGGCGGAACTGTAAAGACAATGGTACTACACGACCAGGTAGCTTAGGGAGTCCGTAATCTTTAAGACAAAATTTTAAGACTGTCGCCTCAAATTATCTGGATGAATGATCTAACTACTTTAATCTGATTGCCCATACAAATTTAATTTATTGTTGTCTAGAGCTCCTATTTCTTTCTGTCTTTTACATTATTTCGATGACCAATTTAGTTAACTCTTTTCTTCAGTGAAAAAGAAATCGTAACTTTAAGCTGTGACTGGTGTTAGGACTCAAACGGAGTAGTTTTGCATCTCCCCTAACATTCTCATAACTTTCTCAATAACAACCCAGAAAGTTTACGAACCCATTCAAGCACATGGGGTACCTTGGCCTTCCCTTCTTACCATTTTCATGTCACGATTCTCGAACATTCACTGAGCATTTACATTTAATGCTGTAGTAAAGTTTTCTCCATTTTGCTGTTACACTGTGTCGAGCTGATCGCCGCAGGCTGACTTATTGCACAAGGTTATTGTGCATTTTTACACATAATTATTCCTAGTCCCACAACAAAGTCTCTATCTTAAATTGTGAGCGGGAAAAACAAAATAAAACAAAAACAAAAGTATTTCAATCCAACTAGGTATTCTATTGACATTTATTTCACATTAACCTCTCCAGAAAGATGAGAATGTAAGGCAAATATGCAGCCATTCTGTTTGAAATCCAGCAGGAAGAAACGAGAGGTGGGAGAAAGATTGTAAGCAAGCAATATTTTGTCGTGACATGCGCATCGTTTTATCATGGTATTGTCAATTTCAGAATCACAGAACCTCTACATATATCTATATCATACCTCCCACCTTGCCTGGCCAGTACTCACACCTGTTTTTGCTTTGTGTTGAAGGTCGGCGGGCATGACGTTATCTTTACTCGGCCAGATGTGTGGCTTCGGTGAAAACAGGTGGTTTCTTTTCTTTACTTCTACCACTTTTCCCAAACAGATTTTCCATAGCCACCTTCTGCCCCTGGTGCCTGACTCCCCCATGGTGACAACCAATGTTTGCTGACAGTGCAGTTGACATTCTCGAGACACGCCCCCCCCCCCACTACTTCTTCGACGCTCTATGAAATCAATAACCAGTTTAAATTCATCTTCTTTCTCGCAGTCAGTTTAAATTAGTCATGTGCCCATTTCCCAGCAAATTGAAATGTTGTTTCACTTTTAAAAAAAACCCTCATGTTTAAAACCTTTCATGTGCTACAAAAAGTTTGGAGATACTGCAGCCAGAAACATTGCAAATGGAATACCCAGATGGTGACCTCTTGTCCGCCGTTACATTCAGGAGTAAATCGGATGAACACCCTGGGACATAAATTTACATATTCATCTCATAACATCCTATTATGCTTATACTAATACAAAAACAATAATTTCTTATTTAAAAGGGAATGTTCTTTTAGTGTCTACAGTATAAGAACATTGATATCAGATCACCGCCATCGCATTCAGTCCCTGATTTCTCTGAGTCCCAGGACATCCGATTCATTCTGCACTGATTGACCTTGAGATACATTTCTTTTAACTGCGACAATATCATGTTATTTTTACTATCTTGTGGGGCCATCCTTATTTCCTATTCCGGGCATTTTTCAACTTGTATTTTATATAGAATTCAAGTTTGGCAATGGGAGGCTAAAAACGGCTGTGATCAACTGAAACATGGCAATTACTTGAGAATGTGAGCATCTGCCATTTCGAAGATGTTGACATAAGTGGATTCCACATTCACCACTATTATTATGGCTCCTGTGGCTTGGAGCTTTTACTGACTACGTTCTCTGCTTCCTATCTTAATTTTTTCAACAGACTATCCGACAGGGATATCTACTCGCACGTTCGTGTTAAAAGCCAGATGATAAAGTTCCTCACTGATTTCCCGGGGGTAATGGACGTAAAAGGCCTTGTCGACCTTGCTTCTCATAGGGCATTACCCCAGATATTTCCAGTATGCATACTCTAGATGTGCCAGAACAAATAAAGAAACAAACAATGCCAAGCCAATAAACTCATATTACAGCTTGTGAAGATTATGATACTGTATATCGTGGATTATTGTCTTGTTCACAATACTTTGGGCACTGACATAGTGTTGCATTTTTTACAGTTAATGATTTCTCGCACTGTGAAGGATAACATAATCCATTTCTCTCACAAAGATAAAACAATGGATATAGAGGAATAATACATGGCGAGGAGAAAAAAATTAATAGACATTTCACGTATAATATAATAAATTATTCAGAGTGCTTCCTTACAATCCTCTTTTTTTTTTTTTTTTCTTCAAACAGTCATTGTGACAGACATTTTAATGCTCACAATAAAAAAATAAACAAATAAACAAACAAACAAACATGCAAATAAATAAATAAATAGTGAATAATGAGTAAACAAATGAGTAAATAAAAATTACGACACTTCTTAATGTTCTTTAGAATTTAACAAATGCTCTTCAGTTTATTACTGTTAAGCTTTACTGTTCAAAGCATCCATGCTAACCTGCCTCTGGAGGTTTGTAGAATGTAAAACTCATCATCTAAGCACATCACTCATGTCAAGAGACATGCCATTTGCAGTGTGTCATTTTGCCGCTAAACAGCCCTGATCATTATCTCTCGTATTGCATTTAATACACTTATCAAATCTGAGGCTTTGGATAGACATTCCTATATTATGATTAGTATCTCAATACTGGCTATTTCAGATTATTTTTTCAGTCAAAATGAAAGTTATTGAAATGAATCTCACAATGTCGATTCGGAACCTTGATCCGTTGCTGAATATTAATAATGTCAGGCTGTTGCTTCGCCGTTTTGGGCTAAATTTGAGCCATCTTGGAAAACAAAAACTGGCTGTCTCCGGCGTGATGCATGGCTCAACCAAAACAGTTATGTGATCTTCTCATTTGTAGACACCCCCCCCCCCCCCGGCCCTCGGTCGGTTCCTTCCAAATGGAAAAACCATTGACATTAAGATAGTTGATCTGCTTATAACTTTGTTATAGTAAACAGTGTCATACCACACACAATCAAAATGTGTGTGAGAGTGCGGAGCGCAATCAAAAGAAAAGGGTTGTGGCGAGATAAAAAAAAAGATGCAGGGTTATCATGTAATTTCAGCCTCATTATCCACCCCTAGATCCACTCCACTCTGGTCCACGTCACTGTTGGCACACGAGTTGTCGTTCAGGTTCCCGTTGGGTTGTCGATCTCGACTCGCCACCTCATTGGCTACCAGGATCAAGCCGAGGAAACCCACCACGTGCAGCACCAGCGCGGCGTACAATGACGTCATCAGATTTTGTGCAAAGATGGAAGAAAAGAAGCTGGAAATGAGACCGAGTCCTTGGCACACTCGGAATCCCGTCATGGCCGTGTCTTTCTCTTCTTTGGCATAACGGGTGACCACAGCTACAAAGTACATAGAGACACAGATTAATTAATCAGACTAGTCGTAAGATGGAAACAGTATTCATTCTGAGTAGATCTAGCTATCGTGGTAAAATAAAAGTGGTGAAGACATCAAGCAAACTGTGTTTACTCTCTTGTCTACGCCCATTTGTGTTTAGTTTAAGTTATAGTAATAGTATTGTGTCGTGAGTGTCAAATGTCGTCAAGGCTGTTGTTGTTGTGTTGGGGTTTAACGACACATCAGCAGGATTACAGCTACATTGTGTCAAACACGCTAAGATACGTCGAGAAGAAGGGAGAAAAAAAAAAGCAGGACAGAAGACAGGAGCAAGGAGAGAGAGGGAGAGAGAGAGAAGAGATGTCTCCCTTGAAATATCGAGGATGGCACTCCATAGGAGACACCCCACCGATGGCGGGCTTACACTGCCTCCAGGTGGGAGCAGAGAACCTACTTATAAACCCCTAGCCCCCGCGAGGGGGGGGGGGTCGTCAAGGTGTCTGTCTCTGTGAGAGTATTTGTAAGTACCACAGTAATAACGGTTATCCTGCCCAGAAATTGAGCACCACAATAACAAAGGTATTACTGGCCAGAAACTAGTTGGGTGATCATACTCCTTGATATCAGGTAAGGAGTATTAGTAGTGAGACCTCTACCAGATATTTTGCTTTCAGATAACTGCTATTAGACAAAAAAGGAACAAACATTTAGTGATCAATAACATGAAATATAGTTGAGCTTCACAATCATTAATGACATAAATTTATACTATGTGTTTCCTTGAATTTAAGACAAATAAAATGTTTGATGACGTTCATTAAATAATATAATTGTTATTGTGTGGCGGCTCATGATCAATGATGTCAAATGGAATTTCCCCGGTTATGTTGGTCAAGAAAAATGCTGATAAAAATATCCTTACCTCTACTAATCAACATCGTTATTCCTTCTCAAATTTCCTTTACTGTGTACAAAAATTAGTCACAGAGAAAAAAAAAAAAAGCCGTCCTGTTACAATACAGAGGGAAAATCATGGCAGGCACAATACGATTATTTTAAATACAAGTGCATTCTGAAGAAGTCCTAGCCATTTGTTTAACATAAGTGCCATAGGCATGAATGTTGATGTTTTGTGTTGCTTTTATTTTTAAGATACAAACAATGTCTTACTATCTGTCATTAATTTACTAAGGAGGAATAAGTCTCCCATTACAGGGAAGCAACTCATTATTCAATGTACTTATAATCAATGGCATTTCTCCACACTCCCATATCTTCCCCGTCATCTGCTTCATTTCCTACTTCTTCTGTTGCTTTTATTCCCTATTTCATTTCTATTTTTCTTCTTTTTGTTCTTCTTTCTTTCACCTTGTATTTCTCTCTTCCTTTTCTACGTCTTTATTTTCTTTTTTCTCCTTCCTCTTCTCCTTCCCCGTCTTGTGTTCTCTCTTATTCCTCCTGATATTTTTCTATGTCCTCTTTTTTTTTCTTCTTTATTTATTTCTTCTTCTACTTTTATTTCTTCTTCTATTACAGATATCGTTATTTCTATTACTGTGGCCACTTTTGTGTCCTGTTTGTGTTCTGATGGCTTGCATAGATTGGGTCCTTACCCTGGGACTGAGCCTGCAAGGTCCCATCTGCCAGGCCCCAGAATGCCGTGTACAGTAACAGCTCGGACGATTGGTTGGATTCTGGTTTCCAAAGTGATGTCAGAATGAGGACGCCGATGTTGAGGATGAAACCTGTAAAAGAGTGAGAATGTGACATACCAATGGGAGATGAAATAAAAGCTAATAATAATAATTCCAATAATGACAACAGTCATATAATAAATAAACGCATAGATCAAGTAAACAAATAATGATAACTAACGAACCTCATCACTGCACAGCTATTGCCCACTGTGTGAACAGGGTCTTGTAATTAAAAAGCGAACACATTGAAACAACAAAACATCCAAACAGAAAACAAAAAGCAACTGCTATAATACAGAAATCGAAGACAAACTACAGTGACGTCATCAACACACAAGCGCATCTACAACAAGCAAGGAGAAATGCTGAGATGTGGCGAGAGAAAAGGTCACACTACGTTCATTCATCTAATATTTAATGTGCCTTCCATCCTCTCTGAAAACAGATATCTGTGCGGGTCTGCAGGTATATGGAAGATAACCTTTTGTGTGAAATTTATGCAGCTTGTCGGACAATTAGTTGACAGATTTCTTAGGGGGGGAGGGTCTTGAAATTGGGTTGTTACTCAAAATATTCGATTTTGGGTTTTTGTTTGCTTTTACAAGTTTGGTCTCTGCTGAAGTTAGAAATGGTATATATAAAAAGTTATTATGTCCATTCTAAAGTAAGGGGGGGGTCAAGCAAAGGTTGACCGACCCTCTGCCATCCAGGCTCATGCTCATTCGTTGCTCTGTATGCAGAGCCAGATCATCACTATTTCACTGGCTATGGGAAAATTGTGTATAAAAGGTTCCACTATGATTTTCTTCACCAAACTCGGGAGCCCCAATGCCATGAGTGGACATTGACTGACCATCTAAGGCTCTGACCATACCGAATATCAGTGAAAATGTTCACCTGGGGCTCTAAAATAGATACCTCAAAGCCTAATGATGGTGATGGCCATACATAGCCCGCCATGAACCCTAAAATGTCTACTGAAGCCATATTGTTGATGGGGGATGGGTGAGAGAAAACTGAGGAAAAACGAGAGAAAACAAAAACAAACAACAAAAAAAAAAAAAACCAAACATACATGTATAAAGCATGGAAGGAGATGAAACTAACATGTTTTGGGGTTGAAAGTCCGATCAAAAGCTCGTATTAAATATTATTTATTTATTTATTTATTTATTTATTTATTTATTTATTTATTATCGAGCAAGAAAAACTGTAAATGCGTTTTTTTTTTCTCAGAATGCATTTTTTTTCTCAAAATGCGTTTGTTTAGTATACATATCATAATATGCGATCTGCGTTTTATTTCCTAAGCAATTGCCATGACATTGGCCATGAATACAGAACAAGTCTATGCAAAAAAAAAAAAAAAAGATCAGAGGGGATTTTTGGTTATATTTTCTAAATTTTTGAGGAATTTGAGTTTTTAGGGCAAGATGTTCTCAACATCCGTGTTTTTTTTTTTTTTTTACATACAGATTTTTAAAAAAACTGCGACTGTCAGTTATCAAAAATCCCCTTCGATCGATTATTGTTACATATTAAACTGAAAATAATGTATGTAAAATTTCAAGGGAATCGGTTGAAAAATGTGGAAGCCTAATCACAGTTAACCTACGCAATATCGGGTGGTGAAATCCATGATGTTGCCGTTGCCATGGCAACCATGAGCGATTTCAATTTTTTATTATTTTTTTTTTTTCTCGAGTGTTTCTAACTCTAATTTGGCCATGTTGAATTCTAGGGGAAGGAGGAAAATCATTCCCCCCCCCCCCCCCATTTAAAACTTATGAAGACTGTATGACTGTACCATCCTTGAACTCTACAGCTATGAAATAGTACTTCTGCAAGATCATAATTATATCGTAAAACACTATGAGTTCTAAGAAAAACTTCCTCAACAAGAAATGAATTCTCACTGCATGCACTAAACTTTTTAACTTCCACGGTTCACTTGGAGCCGATTACGTGCAGGAGAAAAGCGCTCCTCTCTAAGGACAAATAAATTAACAGTTTTAGACGGTCACCGAATTACACAGTCGTAAAACAGCCCTGTCTCAGACCTCCACCGTTTAACGGTCCATTGTCACGCTCTCTGCGCACTATATTTCCCTACAAATAACTCTTTGTTTCTTGTCCTCGGCTTAGTTGTATGGGAGGTCTGCATTTCGGTCAAGGCTACCTGTGAACCTTCGTCTTCCCTTCCTTGTTTTGCTTTATATTTCTTTTGTTTTGTTTTTATTTATTTATTTTATTTATTTTTTATTATTATTATTTTATTTTATTTATTTATTCGTTTATTTATTTATTTATTATTTATTTATTTTTTATTTATTTATTTATTTTATTTTTTTTGTTGTTGTTATTTCGCACTCCTACCATACCAAGTTTAAGAATTAGGGCAAACAATGGGAGATCGTTTGGCAGATTTTCTGCCCTTTCCAAAGAGGTATTTGTGTAAAGGGAGATCATTTTGACCAGATTTTACTTCCCTTTGCCTGACGAAAGATATGTTGAACAAGTAGTATAAAGAGGAAAACATCCTTTTACTGCTTGCCATTCGAAAAACTGATAGTCAAAAAAATTGATAAAAATTATTATTATTATTATTATTATTGGATTTTTCATGGTGTATATGTTTCAAGCAAAGGGCGCACAAATTTGTTTTCCTCTTTACACTGCTTGTTCAATCCCTCATTTGTCTGCTAAAGGGAAGTAATAGGACTGAGCACAACGATCTCCCATTAACGTTGTGCGTTCATTTGTGTGTTTGTATTTCCATGTCTTTAGTTGTTATTTCATTTTTCCTTTCTTTAATCCCTTAGCAAAAGTCAGATATTTAGGTCTCACGATCAAGATTTTTTGCACAATTAACGAGATAAATTAATAACTTTAAACGAAGTAGCGTTACTTGATCACATAACACAATAGTGTTATTCACATAACAAAAAAAGGGTTATGTTATTTTTTTACCACGGTTGTAGACAGCTGAGATAACCACCACTACAGGAGGTTGAAAAGCTTATAAAAACCATAATAATGAGGTCGGTATATGGTCCGAATGCATTTTGGACCCGATTTTTTATTTCCTCTTTAGTGATGCGATCATAACAGACGCTATCAAACAATTTACGAAGTATCTCATTTCCATTTCCAAAGCTCGTATTGTCCTTTCAATGTCTGCATTCAAGATCTCAAAGCATCGAGGAATATCGATATGCCTGTCAGACAGACATATACATAGTCATTAATGTATGAAATTTATAAATTAAATTTCATCCGTGATTTTAATCTACGTAAAAAAAAAAACAAAACAAAGAAATGATGGCTACTAGATGACAGAATAAATGGCCACTATCAAATGTTCAAACTCTGGCAGGTACTTAAATTTTACTGTTTTTAGATTGTATATATTGTCTATCATTGAAAAAGCAAAAATGAAGAGTTTGAAGAAAGACTTTGGAACTATAAGCAGACTTATACACCTATCTCCTCTAACTGCAGACTGCGCTAGTTGCTTTTTATTATTGCTTTTAGTTCTGGGTTTGCTGTTCTGATGTTTGTTGATAATTTCAAACCAATTGTATTTGTACTTGACGTGAGACGTTACGTTTTCTTTTATGCTATGTCTGCCCTGTTTTTTTTTTTTTTTTGTAGTCGGAGTTGATTGCTGGTCTTATGGAACGTAACATTGTAGAAGAGTAAAATCAACCAATGGGAATCTCTGAAAAATGAACGGTAGTCAAACATCAACACAAATTTTGTTGCTTGTCCGTGTGTGTGTGTGTGTGTGTGTGTGTGTGTAAAATTTGTTATCGATGCCCTCAGTAGCCAATCGTATTTACTTATTCAAATGAACATGAGAGTTTCCATCATGGGGGTTCCTAGATGACATTATTTTAGTCTTTTGTTAGCTTTGAAACTTTTATACTATTGGTTAGTAAGGATAGAATGTAAATGGTGTGAAGAGACGGGGATAGACACATACAGAAAAAGAGTGATGACAAAGATAAAAAAAATATGTATTGGAATATGTCGAACATCTGACTTACGTCTGTCACATTTCAGCCCAACATAACCAGCTTCACATCCAGTACGACAAGTTCCATTTCTAAAGTCACAGGCAGCATCTCCTTGACAGTTCCTACTACATGGCTCCGCACATCCAATTCCATAATAACCTGGGCTACATCCTATCAGACAAGCAAACAAACTGGTTATGGTAGTAATGAGTAATTGACGTCGGCATCTACTTCACACTTATCAATTTGTCATGATCATAACACAATTGCCATCATTGTTTTAAGTGGCTGTGAGAAAACTCAACAGATTCTTTTTGTCTGAGTCAAAGTCGGAAATTGTGAGAAGTTTTATTTCTTTGCTATTTAATTTTTTTTTTTTCTAACGGCCTGCAGATGATGTGTATAACAATAACAACAACAACAAATTTAACCCATTTCCTATAGGAGACGAGCTTAGAACTTTTGTACCATTAATATGTGATTGTCTACTTGCCACGGCACAGTTGCACATTCTAATCAAATCCTCCATCTTGGGCGGTTGTATTGTGTCTGTAATGAGCAATGTCATCTACACCTCAATCATTTCTTGTTTCATATTGTCAAGTATAACCAATCTATATGTAATCTTGCAAAATGGGATTTTTATTGTTATGTCTTCCATTTCAATCCTTGATATTATGGTCTTTTTACAACCACCAATCTGCCATTTTTAGTGGCTTGTTGTTGTTGTTGTTCGTTGTTCTATGTTGCTGTTTATTCAGTTTTGGCTGTGTTTTGTTGGTCTATTTGTTTATTATTTCCAGTACAGTGATACAATCTTGAAAAATGCATGTGTGTGTGGGGTTCAATTTCTGAGATACGATGGCATATTTATCAATGAAAACACAGTAAGAACAGGTATGAACATTTATTGGTCATTCACTATGTTACATATAAGGTTAGAAATTTTTGGTCATAGACAATGCTAGACATAAAGTTAAAACATTACAAAATCCTTTGTCTAAACCCGTCATCCCCACACTGACCCATTCACCTCCTTTCCTTTTTTCTCCAGGTCGGTTCGTTGTTTGTTTGTACTCAGTCCTCATTTTTGACAGTAAATTTTATGACTACGCCATGCACAGAACTGAGAGGAAGACACGATTTCTTACTTCTTCTTGAGTTTACTGTATTTAAAGATGACACTACTTGAGATACAACATAACTTAGTGAAGCTGAAACTTAATGTCATTTTAATGATTCTGTGATATAATCTAGCTGTGACAAATTCTGAAAATAACTTGTTCACATTTTAAGTTTATCTGAAACGATAACTCTATCTATAGACTGTTGAGAGGCTCAGAGAGTTAACTCACCTTTGTCACATCGTGGGCTTCTATAACCGGATGTACATCCAGTAGGACAAGTTCCATCTCTAAAGTCACAGGCTGTATCTCCTTGACAGTTCCCACTACATGTCTCCATACATTCAGACCCATATTTACCTAGGCTACATTCTGTCAGACAAAAACAATGAAAGGCAACTAATTTAATTTGCTTATCTCATATGCTTTTACCAGTGATTTTAGATGACACAAAGTAATGCCGGTTACTACAAGACAGAATGCATGTCCAATGTCATTTAACAAAGGTAAACAAAAAATGTATACTTCTTTGTTCTACTATTATTATGTGTCCATTATTATCTACTACGTGAACTTTTTCTATTCTTGGCCTTATGTCAACGCTATGTAATTGCATAGTCTCCTTCTGTATTTTTTAGAAACTTCGTACACTTTTTTCTGAGTATTCGTTTAGAAAAATCAAATAAAAATAAAGCAACAGAATTTGATGTTAGGTGATGTAAAACTGTACCTTTCTCAATGAACAAAAAATACTTATGACGATGCATAAATAAAGACGCACACACACACACACACACACACGCATACACCTACGCATAACGAGAGAAAGGGAGAGAGAGAATGATAGGCGAAAAGGGCGGGAGATGAAAGAGATTAAATACAAAAATACATAAAAGAGAGATGGCTCCAAAACACAAACGCCATTTGTTTTCAGTCACCTATATCACATCTGATCCCAACATAACCATCTTCACATCCAGCAGGACAAGTTCCATTTCTAAAGTCACAGACTGCATCACCCAGACAGTTCCCACTGCATGACTCAAAACATCCATATCCATTAGCACCTGGGCTACATTCTGCCAGACATAGTCATGGATCTTTTATAATTATCTCTAATTCTCGTCATTGATGTGACTTATGCAACATTATTCATTCCTGGCAAAAACAAAGACATGTGGCTAAATAAACTGGAATAACAAGCAAACGACTGCACCTGTTTCATCTACCTGCAGACTGTGGTAATCTAAACTTTACATCTGGTTCTTATTATTGGGGTTTTCTTTTTTCGGTTTTGAAACAGTTTTGTTAATCTCAAAGGGATTTTATTTGTACTTTTCATGAAAAACTGCTTTATCGTAGGTGCTTTCTTATTTTTTATTGTTTTTATTACTGTTGATTTAATGACTGTCCTATGTTATATAGCATTGTAAAGAGGTAGAGTCATTCACATTGCAACATTAATGAAAAATGAGAGACAGTCACACATCCAAAGAGATATCATTTTTGTTTGTTTCTTTGTTTGTTTGTTTGTTTGTTTGATATTGTTGTTTTATTATTATCATTACTATTATTAATGGGCAGCCATTTGAACCAACCGAGTATGGACGTCTCCATTGTAGAGTTTGCCGAATGATCAATAGGTAATCTAATATCAATGGCCGACAGTAATATAGCCTCTTCTGTAATCTTTGAAACGCTCATACCTTTCGTTTTTAAGAGTAAAAATTATATGAAATGATGAGAGAGAGAGAGAGAGAGAGAGAGAACAAACGCAGGAGAGAGAGAATGAGTGAGAGAGAGAGCAGCACGAACATATAGAGAGGCAGAGAGAGAGATAGAGAGTAACAGAGGTGCAAAGAGAAGGAGAGATAGAGAGAGAAACACCGAGAGAAAGAGAAGATGAAAAAGATAAACAAATACGTCATGGGAAAATGTCAAATATCTGACTTACGTCTGTCACATTTCAGACCAAGATAACCATCTTCACATCCAGTAGGACAAGTTCCATCTCTAAAGTCACAGACTGTATCTCCTTGACAGTTCCCACTACAAGTTTTAGTACATCCAGGCCCGTAATTACCTGGGCTACATCCTGTCAAAGAAACATGAAATAATTTAATATGCATGATATGAATTCTGTACTGGATTTGTTAATAAAATTGATGAATATTGAATTGTAAATATTTCTTTTGTCACCTGTATGTTCTGAAGGAATGTTCTAAATAATGATAATTATAAAAATGTTATATTGGTTCTTCATAATTACATAAATGTGGTAATCGTCTAAATGCTCGTGATTTCATGAGTTATGAAAAACGGAACAAAGTAACAAAGAGAAAAAACCCAATCATTTACTGAAAAATACAACATACTCTCCGTGCTTTATGGCTGTAATTTGCCATGGATTCCTATAGCACTCACGTTCATTGCAGGCTTCTCCACCATAACCGCTAGCACAACCATTGGGACATCCACCAGTGCTCACGAAACAAACATCGTCATTCAAGCAGTTACAGCGGTTCTCACATTCTCGGCCAAAGTGTGCACCGTCACACAGAACGTCTTTAGGGAAAATGAAAATCAAAAAACGCCGGTGACATTACAGAGACGTGATAGATATTATATCAATTGTATTGCTAAAGTTGGTTTCCAAGGCAGTCATCTATTAATATAAAACTGCTATTGTGCCCTTGAGTCTTTCAGTCTTTGAACAAAAATGTGAATGAGAAGATAAACACTGACAAAAAACACATGAAAATGCATTTGTCTGAGTTAATTAACTATAGGTTCCTTACAGCAGCTGCCAAGAGACAGCATCGTTACAGACAAAAATTTGACACGTGAACTGTCTTTTATTATATGAAACACTAGATACACAGACATAAAAAATTAGGAGGCTAAAAAGCTGAGGAGATCTGCCACATTTATAGTGTGAGAATAAGTGACATAATTTCACAGGGCTTTACACTTACCTCCAAACATTTCAGCTTCACAGATTGTCAAAGCGCTCGTGCTCGGAGACCAATAATCTGTTCTGTCAGTAGCAGTGACGTTGACAGATGAGATGGGAGATCTCATAGAAGATCGTACAGGAACAACAGTGTAAATGGCTTGTGTGGTACCGGGCTCTGTGTAGCTGTAAACTGTGGAATTGTTGGCAGCAAAACTTTGTAACTTGAAGCTGCGCAGGCGATCTTTTAAAACTGTGAATTGATTAAATGACAAGTTAACATGTTCGGCAAAATTCCTTAATTTCTGCAAGAGCATATACTAACATCGGTAAGTGCAAACATTGAAGGTGCAGCAGGCGAAGAAAGAGTACAACGATAGGCATTGATATTATAAACCGAAGAGAAGATAAATGATCTACGAAAAAGATTTAATTTCCTGAAGATGGGTGTGCCCTAAGATCAGTTTGCGCCATAAATACATCATATTTCCACCTGGAGCAAAGTATGACATTTCTTTACTTTTTTTTTTTTTTCCATTTACATTCTTCCGTTAAATATCAATTTAAAAAAATCTTAATGCTCGCATATGCTCTTGATTAAACCCATGAGATGCTATCTCTCATTTTCTATATGTTCTTAACTATTGACTTTGTGTGTCTTTTCATCCTCTATGTCTCGGGTTTGCATATCCTTTTCTTCCAGCAAACCATCTGAATTTTGAAGTCAAGATTTTCTGCTCACTATTCGATCATGCTACAAGTTTTCCTTGCAGTCTCTATGTTTATTCTCTGACTGAATTATGTTCATGTCTCTCAGAGCTGTCGTGATCACTTTGTTCTTTTGATCCCATTTCGCACAGAACCGACAGCTTGACATTAACTCACACATGGCGACCAGAGAGGTTTCTAACTCAATTGACGATCACGCATCTCAGTTAAGATGTTTGACCCATCTCTGATTTTGAATTTTATCCTTTAAAAAACACACATTTATTATTATTATTATTATTATTGTTTTACACCGTTTATTTTTCTTCTTACTCACAAATAAACACACATATAAACAAATTACAAAACTGATGTGTAAGTGAAAATCAACTTCATAGGTTCTTTAGGTCCAGTGTCAGGCATTTGTTCTAACTGTTGAAGTGGAAATGAAAATCTGCCTTCAGTTTAAGTTTACGCAAGGATAGTGAATAATACGGTGGTTCCCTCCGAGGTTGTGACCTCGTTAGTGAAGATGTTCCACTTACGTCCCCTGGATTGTGCTGGCTTATCAGCCATGGCGGCTCTTTGCACAACTCACTCACTACAAAAACTTGCTCAACAACCGAGGATTATTGAATAAGGAATTTTATGTTGGATGATAAATAAAAAAGTTTTAGAATAAAAGCTGCAGAAATTGTCCAGACAGAGAAAGGAACAGAAGGAGCTGTTCGCAAACGTAAATTAAGAGCGCCGAGTAAACTGAAGGCGTGAGAGAAGGAAAAGGGTTACGCATACAATAGTATCACCGATAAATTTGAAACACTGTAAACACCATGTTAGTATTGTAAGTGTTCAGGGCATACAAAATATCACATATGGCGTTCTTTTTTCTTTTAAACCGGAGTCTCCCCGTCAACAACTGAACTGAGTAAAAATGAGGCAGAGCGAGTACAGCGGGCTTTTATTTCCTCCACTAGTCCTCCCCTCCCCCTTCTGTCCGTACAATCCGGATCAAACATCCTCGCGGGTGTATCACTTATCACTCATTATTATAGTTTTTTTAGAATCATGCCAAATATAATACTTTTTTTTTTTCAGATTTATGTAAGTAGAACCACAGACCTTTGTGCAAAACTTCTGTGTGCCAGATCTCAGACGGATCCATTGTGTAGAGTCCATAAGCCTTTGATGGGTTTTTTTGCAGATTATACGTAGTATAGATACAACTTTAGTGTATTAGGATTTTGGCTGGCTTTATTAGCTGCACTCTTCTCCCTGCCCCCCTCCCTTGTTTTCTTTCTATCTCTTCATGCTCTTTTCATACTTTCCGCTTTTTTGTTCTCTCAGTACACCTTTTTTCTCCCTCTCTTTCTCTCTCTCTATCCATTGCCTTTACCTCTTGCTCTGCCTTCTTTCGTTCTCCATGGTTTTTCATTTCTCAACTTTCTCTCTTCCCATGCCCATTCCCCTCTTCTTTCCCTCTTTTTTTCTTGTCTATCCATTATCCTTTCCCACCTTTTTTCTCTCCTGTTTTCTCTCTTCCCATGCTCTTTCCTTTCACGCTCCCTCCAAGCATCTTTCTGTTTCTCCCCCTCTCTTTCTCTTTATTTCTCTATCCTGCTCTCTTCTCTCCATGCTCCTCTTCAATTTCCATTTCAAATTCACTCTTTCTTTCCACACTTCTCTCTCTCCCCCCCCCCCCCTTTGTCCTTGTTATAAAACAAATGAGCGGCATTTACAATTCTGAATTGTTGTGTGCATTCTGACGTTCGCAAGCAGAGCAAAGGAAAACCACCCTGCGTTTTGCTGTCCAATCATATGTGGCTGTTGCTGTGGTCAGAGATGCACATTGCAACAATGAATTTCTTTCCTAACCGAGCCAGTTAGCCAGCGATATCGGGGGGGGGGGGAGGGGGGAGGATCACTCTAATGTTGTGTTCACAAAAAAAAAATGAAGTGAACTATCTTATTAATCACTATATTTTGTTCATAAAAAAAAAAAAAGTGAGTAGTATTAATTGGTTTTGAAGACATTGCTTTTATACAAGGTCTTCCAAATAATTTTCAATGTCTCTCGGCCTGCCGTAATGCGACGTAAGTTGCCGGGCTAGAGCTGAGGAATTATTTTTTGGATGATGAAGGGGGTCAGATATCTCATTTTCTTTTTATCGCAGATACCGAAAGAGCATCCATTTCTGAACAAGGCAATATCGGTCATTCTCGATCTTTGAACATCTCTTCATCGCCGAAAATGGATATAGGACAACAAAGAACTGAGCTCGCGATATGGTGAAAAATCGCCACACGTCTCATCTAGCTGCGAGACAAATGGATTAGTACCAGCAGGTTATTGTCACATAAAATCAATAGATTTGTTCCCGGCCAAGCACGCGGCTGTCAATCCTCGTCTAAGTTTAGTGGTATGTGAGGGAAACACTCCAAACTGTTCATTACCATGATCTCGTAGTGGAGACGTAGCAATTTATATCAATGATCCGTGAGTGTGGTATTTTTATTATAAGGTACAAACACTCTGGTGGAGATTTCCAGGTTTATGCTCGGTCGAATATGAATTATTGGCTCAACCAGTACTGACTTTTTTAGTTGAGGGAGGAAAACTGTTAACTCTACTCACCGTTTCTGTTATAAAGGACATATCTGAATATTTCCAATGGTTTTGAGAAAGCCACCGACCATGTGGGAGCTTTTTCCCATTCTGTGTGTGTGCAGCTTCCATTATAATAATATTCTGCTGCAGTAATGCCATCCACAGCCCTGTCAGACGTTCCCTCATAGTCAGTGCTTGTCTGTGTTGTAGTCTGTTTCAGTGCCACATTCCGACCTGTAGAAATCAGTCATTTTTCTTTTTCTTATCCTTTTAGTTGACATGTATGTGTTGGTTGCATTTTTTTTTTTTTCATTATGGTCCACATGAAACAAATGGTTATCTAGCTATGTTCTCCTGACGACTACGTCTCCTAAATATAAAATCAGAAATGAGTTTGTACAGCTATTAAAATGTTGGGAATTAATAGAAGGATAATTGAAGTTAAAAAAAAAGTTAAAGTTAAAAGTACCATCCCTTGACACCCCCCCCCCCCCCAGAGGGGAAATTGTCTTGGTCATTTCAGACCGCGTCGCCGCAGTGCAGTGCCACTGTACTTCCCCTGATATACATCAGGTACCCGTTTTACAGATGG
>JBCAUA010313310.1:0-19296 GCA_038406235.1 Peronia verruculata | reverse complement strand
TGTATTATTTATGTTTATGCTGTGGAAAATTAAAAAGTTATGATCAAACGGAACTTAATTATCAGCCTGCCCTCGTACCACCCTGGATGGATCTAAAATCAGAGCCACTGAACAGAAGCAGAGATCATCTTACCTCTGTTTGTGACTACAGCATTGAGAACGGCACGTAGTTGTTGGTGTAGAAGTTTTTGAAAGCTGTCTCAAATTGTGGGCTGCCAAATGGTTGAAACTGAACAAATGCCAAAGCTGAACAAGTAAGGGGAGATTATCTTCAGAGAGAGAGAGAGAGGGTCTGTTTCTTTGCAGCGATGATTAAAAAAAACAGGAAACGTCATTTACGCAATTGTGTATGAGCAGTTTGTAAGAATTTAATATTTATAAAACACAGATAGTCATAAATCTTAAAACAAACCGACAAAAATCCAACAAAAACAGCTCAAATTAAAATAAAAGATAACAATCAAAACAAACAAACAAACGAAAAATAAAATTGACATCCTTTAGTAAAGCAATGACTACTTAGAGCTCACAAAAGCCCATCTACAGTTATGACATAGACATTTTCATTACGAATGACGTTCTCTGACGTAGCTTTAACCATGTTCTCAGGTGCTGTTATATTATCTAAGTCAAGGCAACATTTAAAGTTTAGTTATCCTTTTTTAATTATTTCAACAGCCAAGAACAACAAAGAGTATAATGTTTATAAAACAATTATGTGCCCAATGGCCTAGACTGAATCAAATTCAGTTTCAAATATTTGATTCTGTAAGAAAACCATGCCATACCGACTGTCTTATTTGTTTTTCCGGTCTTCTAATTACAAAAGTATTGTTTAAGAAAGTTTGTCAATATTCATATCCATTACATATTTTTTTCTCTGCAAAATTAATCTGATGACAAATCACGAATGCATGAAGGAAACTTAGAGCCAAGTGTTTTTTCTTTTTTTTTTTTTTTAATGAAATAGTTCAAACAGAACAGATCAATTTGAAACAACCTGACCCAACACCAGAGAGTTTGTATATCAGTTGTTTGTCTTTCTAAGGTCTGATTTATTTCTTTATCTTCATCAGTCAAAGTATTTAGATCGCAGTGTTAAAGTAAAACAATATCGTTTACAAAATATGTAAAGAGAAAAACAAACACAGAAAGAAAGGAAAAAAAAAAAACGTATCTGCTCTTAAAAGTAAAATATTTATAAATAAAAATCATTTTGAGTTGATCTTTAACAAAACAAACAAAACTAAAGTAAAAAAAAAAGAGGGGGGGGGGGGGGCTTTGTTATTTGCTTTGGTCTGTGTTCTCTCTGCTTGAGATAAGGTGGGTAGCTTTGTCGCAAAGAGTGAGCTTATCTTGAAATTTATGTAAATGTTTACAGGATATTTAATTTCTAATAGAAGAGCAAACATTCAGTTCATCAAGATCAAACATATTTATGAGAAGAAAGGGGAAAGGCATTGAGAAGCCACGAAGATAAAGTGCATAGCTTGAGTCCATTAGTGACTCCCTATAAGTACAGAGCATAGACGGCTGACAAACTGTCCAGATAACCAACAGGAGGCTGAAAGACGTATATAAAACGTAACGGCTGATAGGAACTAGGTCGCTGAAGATGATGTGCTATTGTCAATGTCTGGTAGTGCTCCAAGCTCAGACTTTACACACATGCCCATAAGTTACTATTTGAAAGGCCCCATAAGAATCTCAGGATCGTGATACCGCACAAAATTCAAAGTTAGTAGTAGCCATTTGAAAATGGAAAAACAAAGTGGAATATTTTAAAATCTCACAGCTTTGAGTGATTTTCATGTATGAAATTGTGCCCTTCCTGCTATCCGGGACTCTTTCAGTTTCAAAGATAGGCCAGGATTTAATAGTGAACATTCACTTATCTCCTGTTCGGTATAACCTGGCCACTAGGTCATGCTGCAGGGCCGTACAATAGTATCTCTCTCCACCGAGTTGTTCCGTGCACTAAAACTTGGCCATATAAATTTCTGGGACTGATATTAGAATTAACTTTACCTGCAGTGTTATGAAAGCTAAACACTATGTCCACCCAGGCCTGGTTTACAAGAATGCCTGGTTCTCTCCTGGCAGTTAACCTCCAACATCAATTAACCCATTCAAGCCGAGTTCAAGAAAGTTCTAACTGCAGTTCCTATGATTTCAAGTCAGAATTGTTCCAATTTGTTTTCACGATGTTGGAAGGACATTCTGTGGCACAGTGTAAAAGTGACACTAACAAGATTCCACAATATAAAATGAACTTAGAAATGTTTGTATGATTACAGCTCTAGCACTGGACTGATCAAAGTACAATTGATAACACAACTGACAACAGTCCGCCCACTCTCTATCATAGTGATTCTCTTTATTTACCCATTTGTTCGGGTATTAGAGACAGTGACCCATAGTTTCAAAAGGGAGTAATATTGAAAAAATCGATTATGATTATCATCTCGTCAACAATTCTCCCTGCGTTTGATAACAGTGGTGATAACTAAAACCGGTATCGATCATTCTATCTGGCAATAATCAAACAACAAAATTGATAATTACAACAAAATATCTCCTTTTTTTAACCACGACTGTAAGATAAAAACATTTCCCAAACATACCGTGGGAGTTACCCAAAGTGTGTTTTAAAACGCAGTATGGCATGGCATAGAAGGATAAATCTGATGAAGTGAAGATACCAGTAAGTAAAACGTTATTTTGACTGAACCTTGGCCATTTCAAGCAATATAAAATATGCATATGATAGAAACAGCTACGTATAATAGTGCACATAAAGAATTAATGAAATGCGACCCGATGAGACCAGGCTCTCATCAAATTCGAGCATATGGAGTTGTTGGTATCAATGTTGAACTTATCCATTTCCCTTTCTCTGAGTGAAAAATATTTGTTCTACCTTATGTAGAAGTCGAGGTATAGGCAGTTAAAGACGATGGGGGTGACCCGTTGCTGCAGCTGAATTTAGTGAGAAAATATCCCGATAAATTACAGTTTTGGGGCCTCTACTCAATCTAGTTCAACAAATTTTTAACTCTGAAATGCATTGTTATATTGCTATAGAGAGGTGTTGTGAAGAAATTAAAAATTATGTTATAAATGCGTTCACTGTTGAAAAACACATGATTTCTCCCGTCGCCTCAGTTTGACGAGCGCCTGATTTCATCGCGTCATGTCTCAAATGTATAGACATGACCTTTGATTTTAAGTCGGGAGAGTGGTTAAGCAGACTGGTTTAATATCAGATGAGTAAAAAAAAAAAAATAAGATTGATTCTTTTCATCAATCGTCTATTCCATTCAGGGATGAAAAGAGGAAAACAGAAATGTTATCATAAATGAGATAAAAACTAAATTTTTCTATCAGTACAATTTTTCAATTCCTATTTTTATGTTTATTTTTTCCGTCTGTGTCTTTTTGCTTTAGTCAGAGATCAATATCATACTTTGGTCCCCGATTAAGGGACAGCCATCTTAATTGTAGTTTTATGAAAATTGACACCAGGCAAATACAACGATTCAAAGTCGTATTTTCCAAGCACTCACTGGCGGGAGTCAATATTCGAACACAAACAAGCCAGCATAAACAGATCGCTCACGCTGTTCATGCAGGTGAAAAGCAAAGACAAACAGCAGAGGTAAATGTGCGCTCACAAAGTCGACCATCTGTTTATAATTGAAATCTTCAAGGTAAATAAAATGCATGGGGTCTTCTACACTATGCAATAATAGTCTTTGTTCTTGTTGTTTGCATTATAAAAAACAAAAGACTCTTCTTTTTGCGTTTGGCATTTGGAGAAGGGGGTGTGGGGGCGGGGATATCTTTATTGTTATTTGTAAAATCTAATGGGGCTGGCGATATAATTAAACGCTTAAAACGTTCGCACATCTTCCGCCTCCTCCTCCCCCCTCTGCACCACACACACACACACACACACACACACACACACACACACACACACACACATACTCACACACACACACACAAGCGCGAAGTTTCACTTTCAACATTCAACAGGAGAAAACCGTATACCTCCTAATTATGCTTAGTTCGACCTGTGGGCCGATTATCAGAATAAGAATCCCTCTCTGCTGAAGGACTAGCTGTCTCCTGCTCAGCCATTGGTGGATTTACTGTGAGTACCAATCAAGATTTGCATAGGGCGCAGAGATTCAGCGTGCGCAGACAATGTAGTTGTCATGTCTAGTCTGGCAAGGGTTTCAGTTTTAAAGTGCTGCACCTATTGTATATGGGGCAATGTAGTTGTGACAGCTCGCTCGTAAAAAGGTCCCTATTTGGAATACTATTCTCTGATGTAGTGTTCCTATAGCTTTATTTTAGTAACATATCTAGGCGTTGGGACATTTGTTTTTTCTCTTGTAAGACGTAATATGCAATTCCTCTCCGTGTATCTAATTAGCTGGTGAGGTCACTTGACACCAAAATAAAAATGAACATTATAATCTCACTCCCTCCGAGGGAGGTTTTTTCTTAAAAATGCATAGTCCTGCCACTTAAATTTTTCGGCCAGCATGCTCATCTCGATGCTGATACTTTGGTTCATTAAACTGAATATTTCTCAAAGAAAACGTGTTTTGAATGCGTCATGTGTGGCGGACAAAATGAATGACAGTTCGGCATTAAAAAAAATAAATTAAAACAACTCTGTACATTCAATCAAAATAAAGAGTAGCCTATAACACAGTTGGGTATCAGTTGCCCACGTGTGTAATTTTATTTGAATTTTAAATGCCTGCTGATTCCGACTTCATTGGACCATACGATAAATGCCACGCCCCCTGATCGCTCTTATTATATAGATTATTTGTGAGAGAAGTGAAGCAGATACAAGACATATGCATGTGAATGCAATTCTAAAGAGCTAATTTTTATGCTGGATTCTTGAATTTGTATAATTAGACGGAAACATTAGTACGAGGGAGGGAGACGAATGCACTTTATCTGCACCTGCATCAGAACGCAGCAGTTTATCATGTTCTCTCAAACCGGAAGTATGTCATAAGAAGTACAAAATCCTGGGGCCAAAGTTCACGTGAATGTATAATATCTCAGGTCAGTGAATGTCACTGCAGTTTGCCTCTCCTATGGATGTCGAGAACGTTACAAGTTCAGGAGTTCACGTATTTGCTGACGATGACGCTGATCATGATAAACTTATCAATGACAACGCCAGCGAGCTCTTCGGTACAATCGTGCACGGCTGTTTGCTGGGGATCATCGCTCTCTTCGGCTCCTTCGCCAACGTTATCAACATCGTCGTTTTCAGGAGACAGGTAAGATAACATCGCAGGACCTCCCGGATGGAGTGAGAGGTGAGAGAAGAGTTGAGGGAACTGGGAGGGAGGTGACAGAATAGGTGTCTTGTTACTTATACATTGTAGACATTTGTTCTTGTGTCATCAGTCCCGTCACCCTTCCCTTTTCCATCTTTCTGCCCTACGCCTTCGTAATTTACGTCAAGTTCCGTATATCACTTTTCAATCTCCTGATGGAGATTATCTCGGCCCTCGTAAAGCTCATGTGTTTGTTATAATGCTCATGCGTTTGTTGTAGTGCTGATATATTTTTGTTATGCTTATATATGGTTGATGGAAGGTAAATGTATAATGATTATGTGTTTGTTGTAATACCTATGTGTCTGCTGTTGAAATGGTTGGTTGTTTGTTGAAATGCCCATGTGTTCTTTTAATTTCATGTGTTTGTTGTAATGCTCATGTGTTTTGCTATGCGTTTGTTGTATTGGTTGTGTGTTTGTGGTACTGCCTATGTGTTTGTTGTAATACTCATGTGTTTTTTGCAATACTTATTGTTTGTTATATGGTGCTCATGTTTTTGTTGTAATACTCACATGAACATTGTAAAACTCATGTCTTCTTTGTACTGTCCACCGGTCATTGTGGTACCCATCTGTTTGTTGCAAATTTTTATATGTTTGTTGTAATATTCGTGTGTTTGTTGCAAGTATTCATTTTTTTGGGGGGATAATATTCGTGTGTTGGTTGCAATGTTCCTGCTCTTGTTGTAATGTTGAAAACATGTATCAGTTGTGTTTTCCAAGTGTTTTTTGGTGTCGCACGTGTTTATTGAGATGCTTATGAGTGTTGCAATGTTTACATGTCTGTTCTGTCCTTGAACTTAGAAAATGCTGCCTTTGTCACATTTCTTGACAATGAAAGAATTAAACCCGAACTCTCTGATTCACCTGCAGGGGTTCAAGGACACCATCAATGTAAGCCTGTTCTCCCTGGCACTGGCTGACCTTGGAGCTCTCCTGCCTCTCATCTGGATGAGTCTATGTTATAATCCATGGTTTCGATTCTCCGATATCCAGTTTGAATCCACGGATATCCAGTACCTGACAGCCGGTATGTAACTGACTCGTCTTCATGATTAACAATGGTGTCGTATTGAAATTGTTTTCATTTTTATCATAAATATTACAAATTTCTTTTCTTTCCTCGTTTTCATCATCATCTTCACCATCATCATTTTGTACAGATATTTTTGGTTCTTTAAATACCATAGCTTTCAATGGATCAGGAACTAAGAACATTGAAAAAACAAACAAACAAACACACAAACACACAAACAAACAAACAAATCTGGGGAAGTGATAAGGTGAAATCAAAATAATTTGATTGGAACTCGCCAAATTTTCAAATCGTTCTTTATTATCAACATCCTCCTCTTCTTTCTCTTCTTTTTCGCCCTCGTCGTCTTCCTTTAAATTTATCTGCTTTCATCTACTCTTTCGTTTTTTACTCTCTCTATCTAATTACTCTTTTTCTGCATCCTCTTCTTTATTCACATTTTTCTCCTTTTTTGCCATTTCTTCCTTTAAAAAACAAATACAATTAGTGTTCTTTTTCATAATTAGTCCAAGTGTTGACATTTTTCTGACCTCGGCATAACGATTTAGATGCTAAGAATGAGTACCACAAGATAGTTGTTATCTCTATTTAGGCGTTTGAATCTTTGTTTGACCGCAGGTCTGGTCATGTAGAACTGGAGGTAAAATTTGATTGTAGATACAGTATTAAAAACAAAGGCGTGAAAGAAATTTTGTTTTTGTTGTTGTTGTTGTTCTTGTTTTTTGTTTTTGTTTTTTGTTCTGTTTTGTTTTGTTTTTCAGAGACAGAGAGGTAACGTTATTTTTTCCTTCTCCTTGGCCTAGTAACATTGTTAGGATAATCAGCTGGGCACTGATGAAGCACCATGTTTTAAAATCAAATTGTTTACAGCGCTAAGTATAACAATCGTCAGTCTATATACAGAAAGCGAGTGCTTTCCTCCGCCCCTCCCCCCCAACCCCACCCCTCCTCTCCTTTCTCTCTCTCTTTCTCTCTTCATAATGTGAAACAACTCAGAGTATTAACATAAAATAAAACAACAACAACAACAACAGCAGCATCAACAACAACAACAACAACAACAACAGCAACACAACAACAACAACAACAACAACAATAGAGTTCTCACAACTAGGATGTGATGAGCGCCAAATTCAGAAGAAGTATGTTGTTAATGTCCCAGTTCTTGTTGTTGTTACGGTTGTCCACATCAGAGTGCTATTTCTCCTCAGGCTGGCCCCACGTCTGTTTTGCCCGGATCACCAGCTGGATCACCGCCTTCGTCACCTTCGAGCGCTGCCTGTGCATCATCCTCCCCATCAGAGTCCGCCACATCATCACCGTCAGGCGAACTGTCATCGCCATGTGCATCATCTTCATCGCCATGATCATCGTCGTTATTCCCGTCTTTTTCGTCATCGACTTCAAATGGCACTTCTTCGACAAGAGAAACAAAACTTTACTCGGAATCAGCTATCCGGGAACCGCTCAGCAAGTAGAAGATACGGTCCTGTCCCTGTGCATTTTCTTCCAAATAATCGCCTTTCTTTTAGTTATCGTTTTTACTTGTATTCTAATCAAGAAACTTAATTCCAAAATGAAATGGCGCAGGCAGGTAGTCGGAGGGCCGTCTCCGGATTCGAGTAACGCGTTGACAAATCGAGATATTCGAGTAGTCAAAATGGTGACCTTTATCTCCTGCGTATTCATCATCTGCTTCCTACCGACTGTGATTACGTCGCTACTTGTGACTATCCTGCCCTTGCACTACTACATCTCTGGAGGACTGTACAGGAACATCTTCACTCTGGCTTGGGGATTCATGTTTCTGTTTGCTGCGATCAGCAGTTCGGTCAACATCTTCATCTACTACGCCATGAGCCAGAAATACCGGGTTGTATTTAGAGCCATGTTTGCGTTCCTTCAGAGATCAAAGCGAGAGGCATTGGAATTCAACTGCAGAGATGTCAATGTTCCTTCTGAAAAACGGCAAACACGACTCTAATCTATCTCCTCAGGATGGTCTTAGACTTGAGATATTCATACTTTGGACATCTGAGACGTTCACAGCTACAGTAACTGCCAGAGCGAGCGCAGATCTATAGATCCTTTCTACGTTGGTGTTTACTTCCTTGTTTGGAATGCGATGTTTTGGTGGGCGGACGCGGAAGCGAAACGTTATAAGTGATTTACTTCCGTGTTTGAAATGTAAACAATAGAATGTGGGGTGGACGCAGAAGCGAAACGTCATAAGTGATTTACTTCCGTGTTTGAAATGTACACAACAGAATCAAGGGCGGACGCGGAAGCGAAACGTCATAAGTGAACGACCTATAGCCTGAGACAGCTCGGGGACAAGGTGAGCGACAAAATCTCAGAGAAATTGGATGGTGGTTGTTTCTTTCTTTGTTTGTTTGTGTTGGGGTTAAATTAAATGACACATCAGAAGGATCACGGCTATATTGTGTCACACATGGTAAGACACGTTTACTCATCAAGAAGAAGAGAGGAATGAAAGCGGAACAGAAAGCTGGAGCGAGGAGAGAGAGAAGAAATAAAAGATGTCTCCCTTGAAATGTCGGGGATGGCACTCAATGGGAGACATCCCACCGTGGTTGTAAAAAACGACTAAGGTAACAAAGCATTCCGCAGTCTTCCCATCGCTTTCAGGCGTTCTGGTAAGCCACAGATGGCAACAGTTCCTTCCTGCGGCATTCAACTGCAAGAAGATAACAGAAGAAAAGAGGAAGAAAAAAAAATCATGTTGAACAACAAACTTTCTTTATAAAAAGAATTACAAACACTTTTCTCGTCATGGTATGCTTTCTATTTGGAGATAAAACAAACTTTATGCAATCAGCTTTTGGTAAAAAAGAGCGATGAATACACGTACACGCCAAGCTTATCTTTTCACGATAGTTTTGTATGCTGACATGTTAGTAAGCCTCCCGAGGGGACGGGATTTTTAAGTAGGTTTTCTGCTCCTACCTGCAGGCGGTGTAAGCCTACCATTGGTGGGATGTCTCCCAAAGAGTGCCATCCTCGACATTTCAGGCAACTCTCTCTCTCTCTCTCTTTCTCTCTCTCTCTCTCTCTCTCCTTGCTCCTGTCTTCTGTCCCGCTTTTTTTTCATCTCTTCTTCTTGACGTGTAAACGTATCTTACCACGTTTGACACAGTATAGCTATGATCGTGCTGATGTGTCGTTCAACCTCAACACAAACAAAGAAACAATGCAGAAAAGTTAACTCTCTTCAATAAAAGTGACAACTTAAATACTGTTCTGCTTGATCTTCTTTCGACGATTTTAACTTTTTGAGACAAAAATAGTTCAGAAAAGCAGGAAAAAAAAACCAGGAAAAAAAAAATCAATTTTCTGTATAAGAAAAGCGACCAATGTGTTCTTAGTCTCCTCTTCTGATGATGGTTTCAAAGCTCAAAACATACGTAACGCAACACTTTATTTATCATGGCGGCCATGTCCAAGATAACTAACAGGTATGTGGCAATTTCCACGTAACACGCCACGGAATGACATCAATCTATGCCGAAGGTTCTCATTGCTTTATGCGACAGATCATATGGCATGATGGTCTTGTGAATAGAGAAAACATCTAAGTATAAAGCGACGCAATTAACTTCGATGTCCTGCAAAGAGATAGTTTCTTCCCTTGAAATGAAGGTACATTTAGACACATTTTTTTCCCTTACAACTGCTTTTGAAAAACAGTGTTTGATATTTAGGAATGACTGATAGGGATACATATTTGTATAGTTCTTCTGGTGACAAAGGAGTGCTTTATTACAAGAAACAACATCATCATTGTCGTTTTATCACATTTTATTGCAATATTTACAAAACTTCTCCTGGAAGGGCAAAGTTCACGATTGCACAGGTGAGCTGGGATGTTGTTGATAAGCTAATTCACCGAGATAACCATTCCAGAGGAGGTTGAAAGGCGTTGAAAAAAACAGGACCTGGTTGTTGTTAATTAGTATCATGAGTTGATTTGGTCGATGTATAACTATCTGATTAACGTCTAGAGGTGTGGGCGTAAAAAGAAAACGCTCAATTCAGTAGCTTTGGAATTTTAGGAGCTGGCATTTAAAATATTGGCACAACTTAAATTTACATTCTTTCAGCTTAGGCATGTTACGAAATCAATCCCTTGTTGTGACTTTGAAAATGCATGAGTATTTCGTTGCTTCTTTAGTTAAAGGAAATGGGTAATATTTCTAAATTTATCTTGTGGAAAAACAACAACAACGAGGTAACAACAACAAACTATAACCACATTAACGCTTAAAAACCACAAGTTATAATTTAACAAGATTTCATCTACATTACCTAAACTTCATTCAGTGCAACAACATTTGTTACAGAGCTATCGGTGGTTGTTTAAAAAGTCACGCCAGAATTAAAAGGAGTTCACACCAAATGAATGGACAAGCAAGAGTTGGGAAATTAACAGTTTTATTACATAATTCATGAACACATCAACACCGCAGTGGGATCTCAGAGCTTCTCTCAACAACAGCTGTTATAGTGGTGGTAACAACTTGACCAGCTGTAAAACAAAGAACAAAAAAAATCATTTGCATAGTTAGTCATAAAACAAAGAACAAAAAAAAAATCATTTGCATAATTAGTCATAGTGTGGTTATTATAGTCATTGTCTTGTTCCTCTTGGTTATTTTTGTCCTTGCTTTTCGTTCCATGTTTTTCCTTCCTTCCTTCTTTTCTGTCCAACTTCTTTCTTACTGTCTGTCTGTCTTGATGCTTTTCTTTATTTCTTAGTTTTGTTAATGTTCGCCTGTCCTTCTCTCTCTCTCTCTCTCTCTCGCTCTCTCTCTCTGTCTCTCTCTCTCTCTCACGTTCTCTCTTCCTAGTTTTCTTCTCTCTCCAAAAAAAAAAAAAAAAAAATTTTGTTTTTTGTTTTTTGGGTCATATACAAATCTCATTGCACTGCAATTGTCACCTCTGAGATACTTTATGCAACCACCAAATTTGTGACTGATTGTTTCGATTGAGAAATATAAAATATTTAGAAAAATGAGACTCTATTACTTTAACATGATGATATAATTTGCCAGTTGTGTTCCCTAACTTGTTGTCTTAATTCTTTCTCAGCCAATAAATTTGCTCCGACCAAGCGTAAGGCTGGAAATCCCTGTCTAATTTGAATACGGGGACACAGACATTGAAAACTGTTCACTACTATCGAGATAAAAAATACAACAAAAATGCACGGGGCCGTGACAATTGTTCTTGTTCTTGGATCCCTTGGTGCAACGGTAACAAAGACCACTGAGTGTACTATATTTAGCAGGGGGTACAAACACTCAGCCGGGGATTTCCAGGTTTTTGTTTAGTCGGATATGAAATATTGACTCTCTGTCGTTGACATAAAGTCAGTAACTAAATAGCTATATAGCTAATTCATCAAAAATTTATCAACAAAAAGTTATATTCAAGGTATAAGCTTGCAACCATGACGGTAATATTTTATTCTTCTTAGTTATAATAAGAGTTTACACCGCCCCCCCCCCCATCCCAATCCCTACCTCTCTCACTTGGCTTCCCCCTGTCTCCTTCTGAATGCGTATGTGAGTGGGTGTGCTAGTGTGTGTGTGTGTGTGTATGTGTGTGTGTATGTGTGTGTGTAGCTGTGTGTATGTAGCCTATGCATTCTAGGACTGACAGGGAATTCCTAAGACGCTGAAAGGGTTAAGTTTTGATCAGCCCACGACTTACCTGTACGACTTCCAGGATTTCAATGTTGCCGTTTCCTTAGATAAAAAGAGAAACAGAGACAGGGTTAAAATACAATATTATCAAAACACGTGTAGATTGTTCGTTAAGCCTCTCTATAAACACCGTGTTATGTCGCAAAGACTCAGACCGTGTTAAAACAAAATAAGACATTGTTGTTCTAAAACAGAGAAAAATTTTTAAAAACTTTATTATTATTATATTTTGTGTTGGTGAGTCCTGGCTGAGATTCGATTCTGTATTCTAAAATAACTTCCTCGAGCCTGGTGAAACTTCTGACTTAAGCCTCTTAACTTTCAGTTTGCACCAGTCTGTCTTTTCTGCGTTTCAAATACGTATGCCTCATGCTGGACTAGTTACCTTTTGCCAAACAAAAGGGGTTGTTGAAAATATCACTTTTTTGTCTATGAAATGTCAATCACAAGGAATCATTTTTAAATTTATTTTTTTTTTAATGAAAAGGGAACATTTTTCTTACATCATGAATTTATCAGAATTTTTCTAGTTTAAAAATAATTAAAAAATATTATTATTATTATTATTATTTGTTATTTCCCCTCTTCAAGAAGAAAGAAATAAGTCTACGATTGTTTCCCGTCTTTAAGAGGAAAGAACGACTCGTAATTTTATGATTTTCTCCCCTCTTTGCAGGGTTTGTTTCTTTGTTCTGAGTCTAGCTAAGAGAGGTTAATGAGCTGGTGAAAATAATCTTCTCATCTTCATGTTTGTTTCTAATGTGTTTGAACCCCAGTAAAATTTGGCGCCGTCTATTCGGGCCTATTGGCTCAGCCAGACCTGGAGTCTATTTAGACCTATTGATGCACCTCTTTCTCTCTGTCCGTGGGTAAGAAAGTTATTATATCTAGTTAGTTATGTTGGCTACGTTCCCCTCCCCCCCAAAAAAAACTGCGAACAGACGCTCCCATCATGTGCGAGCCAGTACAAAATTGTTTCGCTTTTGACTTTTACTACTTTTTTATTTGCCTATGCTTCCCCATTGCAATACTAGGCCCAGATAGACACTCCGTTTAAATTTCATATCAGGAAGTGCTTTGGATGGACAGCGTACTGAAAGTCAAGGGGGGGGGGGGGGAAGCAATACTAAAAATAACAAAACAAGCTACAGCATCATTCATAGTGGAATAACACGTAGCGAATCACAGGGTATTTATTAAGACAGTATAAGCGGTAGATCATAGAGGCGTAAAGGAAATATCAGCCTCAAAGGCGAGTGAAAAGCGTACCAGAGATAAATGCAGTAAATAAAAGTTTCAGTTTCAGTTGAGGAGTGTTCGGTCTGACTGTTTTGAATCTCAGAAAAAGTTCTGTATAAATCTGTTCATATTTTAACTGAGATATTGGACGGGATAGGGGGGGGGGTGTTCATAAAAATTTTGTCGCCCTCAATCTGTCTTGAATCTATTTTGGATGGACTTGCAGAGAGATAGAGAGAGAGAGAGAGAGAAAGAGAGAGAGAAACAAAGAGTGAGAGACAGAGAGATAGAGAGACAGACGACAGACAGACAGAGAGAGAGAGAGACGGAGAGAGAGAGTGAGAGTGAGAGACAGAGAGAGACGGAGAGAGACAGAGAGAGTGAGAGACAAAGAAAAACATTGAGGGACAGAGAGAGAAAGAAACAGAGAGAGACAGACAGGGAGAGAAAGAGAGAGACAGAGAGGGAAAGAGAAAGAGAGAGACAGAGAGGGACAGAGAGAGAAAGAAACAGAGAGAGAGTGACAGGGGGAGACAGAGAGAGATAGAGAGGGAAAGAGACAGAGAGATAGACAGACAGGGAGAGACAGACAGAGAGAGACATAGAGACAGAGAGAGACTGAGAGACACACACACAGATAGAGAGAAAGAGACCAACATACCACTTTTGTCATACGGTGTCAGGAATTTCCCTGTCTCAGCGACGGAGACAACGCCATCTTGGTTGGCATCCACAGCTTTGAAGAGAGCTTCAGCGTCTATGTCACGTCCGAAATGACTTTTGACCCACTCGGCCTTGAACTGAGCTTTCCTGGCCGAACCATCAGCTGTTAGAGACACGGGTGTCGTGACGGGTTATAAGGGTATGGCGATGTGAAGGTGTGGAGTGAGAGAAAGGATAGAGAGAAAACAGGAGATAAAAAGAGGAAAAGGGAGGGGGAGACAAAGTAAGAGAGAAAGAGAGAAAGTGCAAGAGAAAAGGAGAAACGGTATTGAAGAAAGGTACCTAAGAGAGAAAGAGAGAGAGAAAGAAAGAAAGAAATAAAGAAATAGAGAAAGAATAAAAGAAAGAAAGAAAAACAGAAAGAAAGAAAAACAGAAAGAAAGAAAAAAGAAAGAAAGAAAGGTGGAGAGGGAAAGGAAGAGCCTGTGCGCGCAAGAGAGAGAGGGGGGGATGAGAAAGAGAAGGGAGAAAGTGAGAGAGTGAGACAACGAGAGAAGAAAAAAAGAGAGTAAATGAGAGAGAAAGAAAAAAAAAAAGGAGGAGGGCACAAAGACAGTCTAAAAGACGATTGGAAAGATAAAAACGAAAACAATAGTAAATTTCACCACATAACAAGTTTGAAACTATTTTATGACACCTCAAATAATATAAGAAAGGTCTTTTAAAAAAATGAACAAAAGCCAAAAATAAATATGTATCCTGTACAAAATGCTGAACTATACCCGGTGTGCATAATCGAGGATGATACATATTGTTTGGCTCACTGAAAGAGATGGTGTATCCAGATCCCAGATTTACCTTGGCTGTCCAGAGTGGAGAGGAGCTTGGGATATTCTGAGGGCTGCAGATCGTCGTCGGAATTCTGATCTGTTCTGAGATAGAGGGCGGCGAATGGGCTCTCTCGGTAGATCTGGGGATACAGGCATGCAGAGCTTTGGTTGTCAGTGTTATAGAGAAATATAGGCCTATCTTGATTATCAAGACATTCAACAGATCACTTCTGTAAATCACCCTGGGCCCATTGCGAAATCCTGAAATTTTAGGAAAAGATGATTTAAAGAATTAAACGTCATTGAGATTTAGCTCTCGCTTTAGTGAAACACACTCTTGGGCTATTTGATATTAATTGCATTTGGAACGATGTTATAAGACAAAAACCCAGGTAATATTTAACCAAGAGCAATTTACTTTGATTGCTTTGTATGTCCAAAAGTTCTGTGGAAAAGTATCAATGATTGCTGCAGAAGTACAAGATTCGAGTGTACTAGTTTGATCTATCGTAGATCGTTTGTACTCGTAGATCTATCGCTGTCTCATAGCTGTCTGCAGATGGCGGAAAGTAAAAAGAGAGTGCAATGCAAGTGTATTATCACTACTTCTGTGGTCCTTTTCATTTTAAGCCTATATTTTTTCCACATGAGGAGCAGAATCGTGCATATTTACACTGTCGATCGGATGAGCATTTTAAAGTAAAAGAGAGTGGGTAGGTTATTGAAGTTAATGATATGAATATCAGGTACAGATTTCCAGTGTGAGTATGTTCACAAAATGTGGGTATCACTGGCTTTGAAATGCCATAGAATGAACAGGACACTCTGTTGCTGAGATATCGCATCTACTGCTAGAGGGGTGTGGAAGCAACAGTAGAGACAATATAGCAACAAAGTGCATAACCTATGAACTCTGACCTCTTGCCACTTGAGGTTGAACTCCTGAGCCTCCACCTGTCCGTCACCATTGAGGTCAAATCTGAAACGTTGAAAACCGTCTCAGTATTAGTAATCGATTAATCAATCCGTATTTTCATTTTATTCTTCATCTGACCCTTATACGGCCTTAAAACTTTTCTAAGACAAAATTATTTTTATACATCCCTACCTCTGTTTGGGGAGATCATTTTTGCCCCAATATGGAGATTGCTTTCCTTCTAATACATCGATTAACTCGAGGTATAGTCAATAGCTTTGTACCAACAAAGCGAATGGCTGGAAATTCCCGTCTAATTTTAGTAGGGGGTACAAACACTTCAAACTATTCACTGTCACTGACATAGAAAAGCCTCAAAAAAAAAAAAAAACACACAGGAAAGGTGACAACAACTGTTCTCGGATCTCATGCTAGAGCGGTAACAAACATCGGTGGGTGTTCTTATTTTTCGCAGAGGGTACAAACATTCCGCTGGGGATTTCCAGGTTTTTTCTTAGTCGAATATGAACTATTGTCGTAGATTATTGAGAGCCACATGGTTAAGATAGACCTCGTGGTGCATTGGAACCAGGATTTCCTTAGAGACCAATCAAATTTTATCATTTGATTTGACGGGAGACATTGGATTGAAGTTGCAGTTTCTAGATCTAGACTGCATACTCTGGAAGGGAGAAGTTTCACACCAGGCCAAGTGACGCCAAGAAAGCTATGATGTTTGTTTGTTTGGTTGTGTTGGGGTTTAACGACACATCAGCACGATTACAACTATACTGTGTCAAACACAGCAAGTTACGTTTACACGTCAAGAAGAAGAGAGGAAAGAAAGCGGGACACAAGATAGGAGCAAGGAGAGAGGGAGAAGGGGAGAGAGAGAGAGAGAGAGAATCGGTGTCACTCCTGGAACGTCGACGATGGCCTTCCATGGGAGACATCCCACCGACGGTAGGCTTTCATTGCCTGCAGGTGGGAACAGAGAGCCGACTTATATACCCCGGGCCCCCGTTAGGGAGGGGAAAGTATGACTAATTAGGGTGAAATGTAAGTTTGTTTAAGCACCATGGAACATAAGTTACAATGTTAAAACCACCTAGTATCCATAGACCAGTAAGACTATTTGGGACATCTGCTAGTAACGGCCTAGTATATATTAACTGTTCATATCTGACTAAGCTAAAACTTAGAAATCCCAGCCTAAATGTTTGCACCCCTCTCCTAAAACTAGAACACCCTCTGATGTTTATTACCGTTCCACCAGGAGATCCGAGAATAACTGTCACCAGTCATGTAAATTTTTATGTATTTTTCAATGTCAAAGATAGAGAACAGTTTGCAGTGTTTGTACCCCCTACTAAAATTAGATTGGAATTTAAGGCGTTCGTTTGGTCGGAACAAATCTATTTTAAGATCACCTAGTAGCAAGAGGGTAGTGTGACTTATTTTCACAAACTGTTAGTAACAGTCTAATATATATCAATTTATTGATGCCATTTGAGGAACAAAACAAAATGAAATAAACAAACAACAACAACAACAAAAAAGCAAGCACGATAAGCGGCAACGACGCATCCACGTTTCCAAGAAGCGAGCACTGCTCATCAATAATTTTTCATCGGTATAATGTTCAAGATAGCCAGGAAGACTCCTCAGGATTTAACTGGGCAAGAGCAGTAATTCTAAACATTAGTAATCGTCATAGTAGTATTTAGTGGTAATAGTGACAGGAGTAGTAAAAGTAGCAATAGTAGTAGAAAGTAGAAGTTGTAATAGAAGTAATAATATATAGTAATAGTAGTGGTAGTAGCAGAAGCACTAGTGGTAGTAATAATAGTAGTGGTAGTAGCAGAAGCACTAGTGGTAGTAATAATAGTAGTGGTAGTAGTAGTAGTTGTAGTAGTAGTAGTGGTAGTAGTAGCAATGGCAGTAGGAATAGTAATGATAGCAGTAAGAGCAATAGTGGGTGTAGTTGTCGAAGTAAAAGCATTAGCATTGGTAGTAGTTGTAGAGGTACCGGTAGAGGTAATAGTTCTCGATGTAGTGGCAATCGTCCTTTAGAAGTAGTAATAGTAGTGACGATAGTAGTAATAGTAGCCGTGTTAGTGGTGGAGATAGCAATAGTAATAGTAGTGATAGCAGATCTGTTAATAGCAGAGGTTATTTTAGCAGTACTAGTAGTAATGGTGGCAGTAGATGTATTAGTAATAATAGCAATGTAGTGGTCAAAGTAGAAGTAATAGTGGCATTAGTGGTAGTGATAGTACTGGCACTAGTAGTCACAGTAGTAGTATAGATTACCTGACATAAGTTGGTCTGACATCATCATCGTTGATGATGCCGTTGTCGTTGATGTCGGCCAGGAAAAAGTAGGCGGAGGCCATCTCGGGAGACTGGCCGACCATCTCTGTCCACAGGGACGTGAACTCGTCATGGGTCACCTGTTTGTCACCTGGAGTTTTACAGACAAGACATACACTTTAAACAGACTCGTCATGGGTCACCTGGAGTATTACAGACAAGATAATACACTTTAAAAGACTGGCTATGGGTCACCTGTTTGTCACCTGGAGTATTACAAACAACTTTAACAAACTAATAATTATTATCTGCTACTTTACAAGGACGAAGCCAGAACAAAAATGAAATAGCGACGTTTATCAAAATGAATTTACAAAGAGGGGTAATAATAAAGGTAAAGCTTATGATTAAAAAATAATCAAAGTAAATTTTATTAATAATAATGAGACAGGTAATTGAATTTGAACATAGGCACCACATGTATGTACAAATATTGGTTTGGAGATGTAATAAAGTCCTTTCACAATTCACCAGCCCGTTTATTCATACATCCATCATTCCATTCATCCATTGAGTCATCTATCCACCCATCCATCCAACCATCCATTAATCCTCCATCCATCCATCCATCCTCCATTCATCCATCCATCTATCCATCTATCCGTCTTTACATCTGTCCGTCCACCTGTCGGCCCATCTATCCATCCATCCATTCATCCATCCAACCATCCAACCATCCATCGATCCATCCATCCATCCATCCATCCATCCATCCATCCATCCATCCATTTATCCATCCATCCATCAATCCATCCATCCATCTACCCATCCATCTGTTCATCCGTCTGACCGTCCGCCGGTCGGTATGTCTATCCATCCATCCATTTTTCCATTCATCCATCTCTTATGTATATACCATATATACTCCACATGACATTATCATCCCACACTTAATCTCCTACCATTTTTATCAAAGCCCTGATAGACCTCGTTCAGTTCCGGCTCAGTGATGAAGCCATCCAGGTCTCTGTCAGCCCTGTAGTACAGCGTGTTGATCATTCCATACATGTCCATGTCGGGTGAATTCGGACTGCAGGGAAGGTTAAAGGGGTAGGGGGGGTTTATGGTTTTTATAAGCTTTTCAACCTCCTGTAGTGGTGGTTATCTCAGCTGTCCACAACCGTGGTAAAAAAATA
>JBCAUA010313309.1:12500-34762 GCA_038406235.1 Peronia verruculata | reverse complement strand
ATTTGAATCACTCAGAAGCTTTCAGTACATGATTTGTAGAAGGTAAGAGAATGCTTACAAACATAGACAGAGGCAAAGTTCAGAATGCGGGTTGCAGAGGAAAACCAGAGTTTTGATGTGATAGGAAACACCTCTGGATTTATAATACAGATAAACTTTAGATAAGGCTGTAAATTTAGGGAAAATTACAAGGATTTGGGCCAGGGGCGCAGACAAGCCGTGGTCAGCAGGAGCGGCCTGTCAGGCCTTGATTTATGACCTTTCACCACCGGTGGTGGTAGTCAGTCGGGTGTGAACTAAGTGCGCCGCTATGAGAATGAAACAGAACAGCCATGAGCCAGTATGAAGATATGACCCTAATAAAGCCTGGTCTCTGACCCATGGCTTACCAAACAAGCCAAAATCAGCGTTATACGGCGTAATGATAAATTGGATGCAGTGAAAGGGTTAAGGATTGGGATATTCAGTGTTTTCAAACTTGATTTTGTTAACTCTCATGACAAAAGAAAAATAATACAATCTGAAATACCTTGTTGTCAAAAAAAAAAAAAAAAGAAAAAAGGGAAATATTTCACTTAGAACAGTCATTTTTATCTAACTAGCATAGAATAGAAGTGGGTAGATTTGGATGCATTTCTTGAACCATTTTTTTTTTTGCCTATTGACAGTGCCGGCTGTGGGCGTACGGGTGCTATCATTGCTATAGACTTTGTGTGGACACTTTTGGAGCAAGGGGTGAGTTGAATGAAACTATGAGATTGGACTTGTATGCATTTATATGCATATTTATCTATGTATTGAAGAGTCATTTGTGAAATCTTGTTTAGAACCTGCACACCAGTCCACCTTTGTTTACCTTCCAAGATTGAAGGATTGTACACTGATTTTAAAAAATAAGTGCAATAGTATAACTCCGAGTAAGTGTTCTTGCAACTCGAAAGTGAGATGATTAGACAGAAAGAAAATTAATTTGTTACTGGCAAATGGCATTTCACTTTGAATAAACTGATTATTTATATATATAAAACTAATTCAAAGTTTCATTCACTTCCATTGTTATTAAGATATAGTGTATTTGTAACTTTGAGTTTGTATGGATTAAAGGCATGATCAGTGAAATGACTGAATGTAGGCCTTTTTTGTTATCTGAACCTGTGTACAGGTACTCGTCAAATAAAGGAAGACTCCTTGTACAGTATTGCTGAGGCAGCCAGTGTTGGTCAATGAAAATAACTTCATTTCACTTTTGCTTGCCAGCAGGTCGACAGTTGAAATGTCATTATCAGTCACTACAATGCCTTTCACCCATTATTGGGTTTAGATGATGATAGAAGATATTCTGTGGTTTATGATTTGAAACAGTTGGTTCTAGGATCTCAGGGAAGGCTTGCCATGATAGGCATATAAAGAGCATTTAATAAGGGAATAAATGGTAGAAATTGTCTTGTAAGTTCAAATGTTTAATGTCTTCTCTCTTCCCCAGAGATTTGATGAAGGTTTCAACTTGTATGATTTGATTTGTTCTTTCCGAGAACAACGGATGTCAATTGTACAGACAGTTGTAAGTGTCATATTTGTATCTTCATTTTATATTGTACTGATCAGTATGGATCATTTACTGTTGTATATGCTCTTTGAGCGGGATTTTTAGGCACCAACTGGCGTGCATATATGCATCAGTGTTTCCCTCAGATATGCCCACTTCATTTTATGAGAAAATTTTCTTAGTTGATTAAATCTGAACTTTCAAATGAAAAAAATCACTTATTTTTGATTATGTTGCCAAGGAAATAAATACAGTGGTCTCTGTCTAAGAACCCTTCGCCTAGGAGCCTGGTCCACCTAAGAATCCGCCTCTGCTGCGAAACTGAATTTTTCCTCTATAATTTACCCTTCTAAGAACCTGCTCCGGATGCTCCCAAATAAAAAAATCCGTCTCAGACCAAGATACCCGAGTAGTTAGGGTAGAATTCCAGATCATACTGTCCACTTGAGAGAAACGCACAGTGCTAGATGTGCTGTAAAATGGGGACGGGGGTGGAGGGAACAGGTAGAGAGAGGAGAGGAGTTGTGATGGTTGATGTATGACTGCATAATCAGGCCACGTTGTTGACTAATCCGTAACCATTTCTTTGTTTGACAACACGTGGGACACCACTTGTGATTGGCGGTGTAAGTTTAGCCTCCTGACTGGTCAGCTGTTCTGCTTCTTCGGTCAGTCTGTAAGCACTTGAGTCGCTCGTGCGATTATCCACGGGGTGGCATAGCAATCAACATGGATACCGTTATGTGAAAATCACATAGCGTTTAAGCTCTGAGCAGTGTTGATGTAACTATACGCTGAAAAGATCAGGAATTGCTACATCTAATTACACATAGGGAAGAAGGCTGTACTTATTCGCATAGATCAACTAATATTGTGAAGACAATCTGTGGTCAGATGGGTTGCATAACTTTTCAGTTCGCCTAGGAACCCGTCCGGCTAAGAACCCGCTTTTTCTGTCTCCCGACGACCGGGTTCTCAGGCGGAGACCACTGTATTGCCTCCACCTGTTGCTGACTCTCTTTTTTTTTACTGGAAATACAATAATATCTGGATGTTTTTTAGAACAGGGGATTGTTGCAGTCCAGTGATTTTATGTCATATTACTTTTGAGCACTCTGGTTTGCTACAATTGAGTGATTTCAGGTCATATCAGGTTTGAACTTGAGGATTGCCTCATGCTGAAAGAGTATGAATATTCTATGGAATTTGTAAACATCCATAAACAAGTTATATATAATAAAATTTAAGAGTTGTCAGTATTCGTGGTGAGATTTATAGATCACAGTGATTAGGTAAAAACAAGAGATAAAACTAGTGAGACTGAATCTCATAAATATTGATGTCGTAGAACATAAATTCAGATTTCATATTCCCTACCCATAAAAAAAAACTAGGCTTTTGATTCCTTTGCTTTTTTTCAAACAGGAGAGTGGCCTGATTCGACACAGAGACCTCAATAAATGTGTAACAGCTGGTTCAGACAACATTCTACACCTGCAGTTCTGTAATGTCAAAGCCACCTCTTTCAAATGGGACATCTTAGAGATCTATCCATGGAAAAGGACATCATGATTTTTTCATTAATATATATTTGGATTCTTTTAAACTTTAATGTGGCTGTGAATAATTAAAAAAAAAAATGAAGAGAAATGGCTCTCTAAGCCAGAGTACACTGGTTTTTATTTCATTATGCAGCTGACCTATTGAAACTTATGTTGCAGTTATTGTACATTATTCTTTTATAAGTTATTTTGAATTGGAAAAATTTAGGACTTTTTTAAAATAGTTAGTGACTGAGTATGCACGTCATCAAAATAAAAATGGCATGGCTCACATTTATTTGTAGGCCAGTGGTGTTGTAGATATGGCCAGATAAGAAAGTGAGGAAATTTCAGGCATTTTGCCTATAAAGAGCTCCACAAGAAATGTGGACACACTTCAACCAAAAAAAAATAAAAAATATATGTATAAATTATTCACATTTTAGTAATAAAGTAATCATGCATCTAGACAAGTTATTTATGGCATTTTCACTTACAACTTGGATTCAAAATGGTGACCATTAGCTTGCAAACACTTATTTGTATGCTGGGCTACTGCTTATATTATACAAGTTTTTATCATTCTGAAGTGTGTTTACATTTTGTGGCAGACTCTGAATGTAGAAATATGATTACATAAAAGCTAGTTGAGGGAATTTCTCAGTAAAACTGCTAGTACATAATTCATCACATGATTTCATCCTGCTAGAATGTAATCTACACAAGTTTGCTTTTCTTGTTCGGCTTTCCTGTATTAGTTTCATAGTTTTGTCATCATCTGGGACCAGTCGTCCACTAGGATAGATTCACACTAGAGTTTTCTCATAATTCTGCGGAAGAATGTCAAGTTATAATTGCAACTGTGGTTCTTAGCTTCTGAGTTTAAACATTTTATGGCTAATTACCTAAAACATAATGTGTAAGTGGGTTTTCAGAACAGAGTAGACCTGCCAACATTGCATTTGAGATGCCCAACACTGCATTTGAGATGAGGCCATCATTTAAGTCATGCTGCCATCCTTGCATTATTCTTTTTTTTTTTTTTTCCCTGTTCCATGTAGATAGCACCACAATGTTGTTTATTAATTTTTGCTACAGAATCCCTGCTATTCAACATCTGCTTTATTTTCTCTGCCAAAGTTAAGTAGATCTAAAGTGTTTGAAATGATTTATGTTAGTTTCCTAGAGTTACATTGCTCCTATGGCCCACTAGAATTACTACAGAAAAGAACGTGGTTCCAGATGAGTGATTAATGAGTCACTCTGTGTAACCACATCAGAAGTTTTTCACTTTTGATTACACCATGACAACAGTGTTGATACGAAATTTTCTTGTGCCCTCATCACTTACTATTGATGATAATAACAACTTTTCTCAGACAATAACCATTCCACCCTGCCATTGTTCTCTAAAAGTGCATTAATCCTCTTTTGTATGACTGTATAAACATACAAATCTTATTCACATTTTACATTCTTTTTCATCTTTTCTTACAAACATAGGACAGTTTCATTGAAAACCTCATCATGTGGTTATGATTGAAGTAGAATGAAAGTGGTTAGTGAGATGACAGTCAGCTTTTCACTGTGTAACTTGTTCTATTTCAATTTCATAAATTATTTATTGAGGTCATTTCATTCCATTCTTTCATATGGATTAAATGTTGCACTTGATTGTCAGATTTTCATGACTTAAAAGTACATGTAACACAAATTGTAGATTTTTTCAGTCTGTAACTCTTCTGGTTCCGGTTTGTTTCCAAACAAAATGTTCAATGATAAATACAGTAGTTTCTGGATATAAGCACGGTGGCAGGACAAGCTGAAAAGCATGCTTATATGGAGAGCATGCATATATGCAGAGTGAGACAGGGAACGTAACAATGTACACTTTATACCTCAAAATTCCCCCACTCTACTCCAAGCCTACACCACCACTGCACATGCTCACTGTGTAAGGCACCGCTATTCAGGGGGGGGTGCAATCATTACAAGATCTGACGAAGCAATGGTTGTATCAAGTGTCGGACAGCTGTAGCAAAAACCAGTGGGTAGGGTAACTCAAGCCTCCTGCATCCTCCTACTCCCAATAAAATGACATTGCTGTTACACCATTGCACTCAAGGAAACCATCGTTTGGTAGCAGAAAGTAGGCCTACATGGGGGATAGCTTATACTGCTAGCTGATTTTTTTTTTTTTTTCACTTACGGGTTTTCACTTGCTAAGCGTGCTTGTATGCTTACATGCATATAAATTATATAATAAAAAATCCGTCATGGGACCAAAGCGTGCATATGAGTGGAGTGTGCTTGTATTCGGACTGCTTATATCCGGAGACTACTGTATAGGGTGGTCATTGAGAGCAGCTGTAATACAGTGTAGTTGCTATTGAAATTTGTTGGCCTGCAGATATGAAACAGGAGTCCCACATTCAGATTTATGAATCACTGTCTTAATTGACAAACATATTTTGAATATGGGAATGTTTGACCACAAAATTGTTTGCTCCATCTCACTGTGATTGAGCGTATTATTCGGTTTTGTTCATAAAGATTGATTGCTTCATATCTTCAAACAAAATGTAACTTGTGTGTATTGATAGTCTTACTTTAGTCTCTGCTAGCAATGAAGAATAGTCGTGCATTTTTTCTTTTTATTTTAAATCTTCATGATCTGTCTAGTCAATAACACTTTTGCAATGTATCATTTTAATGATATGAGTCAGTCTACTTAATCATCATTTTTTATCATTGCCTTATGAACTGAAGTACATGCAGTCCTCAGTTTGAGAAATGTTTTTTGTTTGAGTTGTCCACAGTTCAGCAAAAGCCATGTCATTTCTCAAAACCAGTGAAAATGGCTGTCCATCAGGACATTTGTCTTTCTGTCATTTACCACTATACCTCTGGAGTTTTCATCTATTTATGATTATTGTAAAGCCAGTTGTTACATGTGTATTTAATTTCATTATTTCTCTTCTCATCTGTTAATAAGAGACTTACCATTTATGCGAGTTGACAATGATAACAAATATACCCTATAATGAAAAGAATTTTCAGTCAAAACTTTTATTCATGACACCTAAAAATTCAATTGAAAATGCACAGAATGGACATCAGCAGTAAATACAGAAATCAAAACCCATCATGATAATTTTGTGAATGAAAAGGTTTGATAAACAAGTTTTTTTATTCTCAGATATTGGGTTAGAGAGAGTGGTTTTGTATGTTATCTCAATTTGTTTTATGTGCTCGGATAACAAACAATTCTAGTCATGATTTAATCATAATGTAATTTTATTGGCAGGGCCTATGTGGGTGACATGTCACCTAAATAGTATCATCCTTACCCTAACCCTGGACTAACCAGTAGTTTATGTGGCATGTCACCAAATGGTCAAAATGATAAGGAAAGTTACTTTTTAGGTGACATGTCACCCAAAAAGGACCTATCGCCCAGTTTAGGCAACCTGTCACTGAAATAGTTTCAATTTTATTAGTAAATTGAGTCACAGAATCCGTCGCTATTCGTCTGTCAGTATGATTGGGAGTGACTTCAGAGTACAGAGTGGAAAAATTATGTAACAAAAAAGACAATCTTTTCAAGAACAAATGTACATGTGCTGCTTACAAACTATCAGACATGTCTTAGGATATGGTCCTTGTACGTGATTTTTATAATGTTTTATCTTACTGTTATCTGAAATGACAGGTGATATGTGATTGAGAAAAGCAGTAAATGATAAATTTCAGTATTTATTCAGTTGTCTCTTGAAAACCATTATTTACACTTTCTGGAATTTATTTGTAGATTTTCAAATTTCATATTTTATTCCTATGGCATGACAAAATTTTCTTATGTTTCAGCATCAAGTCATCATATTGTGTAACCAATGCATATATAATGAGTTCAAAGGCTTTGTCTCAGACAGTAGTTCATTTTGACATGAGGAGAGATGCACATGACTACTCAGAATGTATTGTTGTTTTGGTGACTGTGAATTATTATACAACTTAATATATGTTGTGGTGGAATATCACATCTAAACAATTTTGTTCCCTTTTAACCATTTATATGTTATGTCTTAAGTGCTGGAAATTTAACATATTTGCGACCTCAGTTCTTTATTGCTCTATCTCTACTTGTGGGCTATTTAGAGATATATATATCATATGAAAGAGAGACTGCCATATAATGTAATTATTTCACCCATCACTTGCCCAAACAGGTATGTAGATTTTGAAAATCATTTTGTCCTATCTCCTATGTGAAAAACAGTTGCTAAACATGAAACATCAATTTTCTTCAAATATGACTTATGGAGATAGAACTGAGCTCACGTAATGTAACTTGACATAAAAGGATTTTTCATTCTATAACTAGTATAACAAGGGAGTGATCTGAAACTCACAGTTTATGATGGTGGTGTCGTGGGCTAGCGGTTAGGCTATCGATTCGGGATCTGAAGTTCCGGGATCGAATCCTGACTGGTCCCGACATTTTGTCCTTGGGAAAAGCAGTTTACTCCCCCCAGGTTTGAATGGGTACCCGACTATTGACAGTGATTGATATTGTTAGATTGATAAGGATTTGAGTGCCTTACAGCCAGCCGCCTCGTATGCTTCCTAGGAAGCTGAGAATGTTTATGAGTGTCTTTTGTGGGTCTGTCAGGGTAATAATAGATTGTAAAAGCGCTTACAGCCTGTAATTACGGGGATAAGTGCTATATAAATACTCTCTGTTATTATATGTACATGAATTGTGCTGTCCATGTTATCCATGACATGACAGTATCTTGAGGCAGAATGTTAAAATATGTGCATTGACTTTTAGCTGATTTAACTCTTCATTTTACTGTATGAGATAAATTTTGAGAATGCCTGTTTGCGGGAAAAAAATCTTTATCAGAGTATTCAAATGGTATCTGTATGGTGTAGGTAGGTGAATTTTGTTTTTCATTAACCTCAGCATTTCTTTTGCTCTGTTTTCACTTGTTCTTCCTCAGCATTTGTCTGTTTTCTTTCAAGCATTATTTGATGTGAGTGCTTCAGCATCTTTAAGCTGGTCATCAGAAACTTGGCTGATTGATATTCATAATTATATTGCACTCAAGAGTGTAAGGCACCACTGTTTGTTTTGTTCACCATGTCCACAGTTTATCTGGCTCAGTCAAAGTAAAAAAGAATGGAGGAAAGTCATCTTGACAGTTAAAAAGGGGAAAGGGACACCTAGATTGACCAGCTTTAGGTTAAAATGTGGATTTTTTTTTTTTTTTTCAGAAAGAGAAAACTTAATTAATTCAACATGGGTCTTCTGAGGATTTTACACCGTTCAAAACACAATGGATGTTGGGCGGGTAGCTTACATTCCGAGTAGCTTATACCTCTGTTCCCCCTTTTTTCAAGGATAATTTATATAGTGCAAGGTGACTGTTAGTTCAGCATTGAGATAATAATCAACATCTCGGATCACTAAATAGATTTGGACTAGTCTTAAAATATTTTAATGATTCTATCTATGTAGATGAAGTAGTGGTTAAATGGTACTGTTACAATAACTGAACAATAATATCAGGTTTGACACATTGGCAGGTACATGTATAACTGACCCAAAATAAGTTTGGAAGTCTCATTTTTAAATACATGTAAGTGAAATTGTGACAATTTCTGTCCTTAATATATATATAACATGGTCTTTAGAACAGAACTATGTTAGAACAGTACAATTCACAACACTGACTGAATGACTTAATTGTGCCCTGAAAATACAATTACAATGTCAAAATTTGACTGTAAATGTATGTTACAATTTCTTCGATGTGTCAGGTCCTGTGTAATATGATTATATATAATGGATTGCAATCTTATAAAATGCTGTTCTGTGCATTTCGATATCACAAACAGTTCATTTTTTGTTCACCCTGGTATGCAGAGAATCAGAAATATTTGGTGCTCTGGGCAGTTATTCCTATTGTCGTATGTATATATAATATATGTTCTTGCATATGCTGAGGGCATTGTTATCATGCTTTTTAGATCTCTTTGATTTTATTTATAAAGCTGATGGAGCGGTTCCAGCCTCAATCACCTTGTTCTAACAACAAAAAAAAAAACTTACAAACCCATTTTCTCTTACTGTTTGTAAATAGATCAAAGCTTTGTTGAAGAAGGTAATGTTTGAAAATTTTCAAATTTTGTGTATTTTTCTACCATACTTAAAATATCCTATTTCCTTTTTTTTTTTTTTTTTCTCATATTATCATTTCCTGCTGATTCTTACTACTTAGTTTTTGGGGTCCATTCCCTATGCTGATCCTTTCACCTGTCAGTTATATGATGATGTTGAAGCCTAACAAGATTTAGCTCCATCAGGCTAATGTTGTATCTATTCTTGTATCCATTAAAATGTACCAGTATGAAAATAGGGGCCAGGGTAAGCAAGCTTGTAGACTGTATAATGTCATGGTGAAGATGCTAGAATCATTTTAGATGCTTCTCACCATAAACTCTTCCTCCATAATGAATGTCATCTCCTATGCCTTACCATAGTCTGTATCTTCATTTTATTTTAATTTATTTATTCATTTTTAAACATTTTTTTTTAAATTCCATTTGCTTTACATTGCACGCAAATTATACTGTGATTAAAATAGAATTTTGTTTTTGTGATCCTCCCCGTAGCAAATATATTTGCTTTCGGGAGTGGAAGTTCAGCATGGCGCCAGTGAAAGGAATTGGTGACAACAAAATTATGTCAGTTTTATATTTGGTTTTGGACTTACGTGTATTCATTTTCAAGTATACTGTTGATCTTTGCTTGAATATTTCATCACATTTCTTGATACTTTTATAAATATCAGCCAAAATATATATATGCCTATCTGAAATGTCAATGAATCATCCCAGCAAGAGACAAAGAATTCAAATCAGTGATATTTTTTAACATTAGTACCATGACAGTGACTGGGCTCAGATGACAAAAATTTCATTAAACAAGAAAGTTGGTATTTTATTTTGTTCAATTTTACAAACACACACACAAAAAGAAAAAAAAGAAAGAATTTATCTTCAGCATCTGTTGTTTTTACATATTATATAAGATCATGATGTTATGATGTTGAAACATTCATTGTTGAAAAACTGCTGTCAAAATGAATATTTATTCACATTTTGAATGTTGTACCCTGTTATTTATTGGGATTCTTGAAGAGGAAGAAATTATGATAAAATCATTCATGGTTTGGTATTTCCCATTGATTTGTTTTCTTCATATGTCATTAAATGAAAGATTTGACACACACTGTGGATTATAGATAAGAGTATGTTGTTGTCTTTATTGAGGTGAATTTGCATGGATAACGACTCTGGAATTAAGGGAAGAAAAAAAAATCACAGAAGGCCACTTTGTTCTTTCTTCAAGTAAAACATGTCACAGAATATGAAACTTAGCTCCAGATGTTGTTGTTTTTGTTGTTGTTGTTGTTGTTGCTGTTGTTGCTGTTGTTTTAGCTTTAAAAACATCAATAAAAATGTATCATAACAAGTGACAAATAATGTTGTATGTGCGGGAAATGGAAAACAAAGAGAGAATAAGTTGAACAAAAAGTTGGAAACTGCTATTCGTAATATAGATACCTGTACTATTATTTTTATGAGCCTTTAATTCGTTTGGTGCATTGGCTTTGGATTTAATATGCTTTATACCACATCAGCTTCCAAGTTGCCTTGCCTGTAAACATAACGGATAAAAATATGAAAATTGCTTGGAGCTGATACATGAGCAAATTTACACAACCAAAATGTCACTCGGTTACGGTTACAGAGACAGCACGTAAGCTACACGTATAAACATACAATATATCGTAATTATGTGGTAGTTGCTACAGAGGAAGTACCAAGGTTCACGCCTATTTTATATTCCTTCTGTGAGATTGGGAGGTAACATACAAAATCTAGGTCAGAACACAAAGTTATCTTTGTTTTTAATATCTTTCAAGGTTGAAATAGTTCATATTCGACTCAAGCAAAAACCTGGAAATCCCCACTGGAGTGTTTATACTCTCCTGCTAAAAATAGACACTCACTGATGTTTGTTACCGCTCCACCACGAAATCAGAGAACAATTGTCACCGCTCGTGTGCATTTTTTATGTGTTTCTCTATGACAGTGGTAGTGAGCAGCTTGGAGTGTTTGTACCGCCCTTAAAAATTAAACGGGGATTTCCAGCCATTCCAAATTTATTTCAACTGAGCAAATCAAATTTTTTAGATTGCCTTGGCGATGTTGTGTGGCATCTGCTTCGTGGTGGATTTGGAGGGGGGGGGGGTTATGTTACGTTAAATCTCATTCGGATAAGTCGGAGATCCCGTGAGTACGTAGCCTACATTAAAGAACCTCTGACAATAAAAAATCAATGAAGAGCAGGCGGAGTGCTGCTGTCTGGGCAAAATTTTAAAATTCCAAATCTCTACTTTATCCACAAGACTTTTCAGCAAAATAGGCAGACACTTGGGACCGAGATAATCCTTCTTTCGTAGGATGGAAAGATTTAAGAAACAAAAAAAAAAGTGTCAGGAGAAATTGCTAGACTGCCAATCTTTTTAAAAATATTGGTGTTTTATTGAGTCTCAGCTTCGTAGATTACATAGCACAAGTAGCCTATGTTGATCATGTGATGTATGGTTAAGCGAGTCTTCGAGCAGCCCGGCGACTTGACACCTTTAGGGTTAATGTAACTTGACAATGAAAGAAGTATATAGCATGACACAAGGATTAGCGTTACAATGTCAAATTAATAGTCCGGAATCATATTCATAGGCAGTACAACTTTCATAAGATTTCACTTGCGTTTCTTCTTACTACCATCCGCGTGTTTTGGTTTTTCCATGTTTTACGTTGTACAATCGCCGTCCGTTCTCTCCTTCAGTTAAAACCTTACACTTAACTTGCTTTTGAAACAATTCTACCATTGTATTTCTTGTGTAGCATGTGCTTCCGATCACCATTCAAAGCATTAATTTATTCGTTCATGAGTTCGTCATTTATAAATTCTCTTTTGTCGTGGATTCATTCCACGAGTACGATTGTCTTTTCTTAGGTGGTAGAAATTTGGAGTTTGGAAATTTTGCCCGGACAGCGGCATTCTGCCAACTCTCATCGAGTTTGAACTGCCAAGGGTTCTTTAACGCGCAACGTATACACGGGACCTCCGATGTCGATCCCGGCCTGCATTCGATGAGCAGACGCCAAACCACAGAGTCACTGTGCCCCCCCCCCTTTTCCCGACTAGAAGAGAACCCCATGGCGTTCGTTGGAGATTTTTATATTATAGGTTAAGCCGATACTTTCCTGCGACTGAAAAATGTATGGTAGGTGTACGTACCTCGATATTGGTATCTCGGATGATTGAACTGAATGTTATTCAAATAAAACGTGCTTGATGTTTTGAACGAGTCAATCTATCGAACATATGATTCCAATCAAACGTTCTTGCCAGTTTACTATTTCAATTATTATCATATCAAAAATAGTAGACCTACGTTTTTTTTTCATTTTTATGTAAGTAGAAACACAGATCCAGATGGAACAATGTTGTGTGCCAAATTTCAGATGGATCTTTTCAGCAGTTCTCGAGTCTATAGGCCTCTTACAGGTTTTCTTGCAGATTTATGTATAGATAAACACTAACCAAGGTGAAGACCCGAGGGGAAAAAATGAATGGATTTATATATTAAGAGTTGATTTAATCACTCACTTTTGCATGCTTCTGTGCCGTCAATTGTAGCAGATACATCTCTCGTGATAACTTATTTCATGCGTATAGTTAACTTAAACTCGTCATATCTGTAAATTTCTTTTCCCCTCGGAAACAACAGTCTAATACAAAAACTGAAATCAAGATCATGTCTACATCAATAAACAAATAATTCAGTTTAAATACCGGTACATTAACCAACAAATACAGAAAGAAGCTTAGCACGTAGAGGGCCTAAATATCCTTGAGTTACCGAACAAGAACTATAGTTTACATTGCTTTGGTCCGCCAACTTTTCATTTATATGTATTTTCTTAGTAAGCAGGCTCATTCAGATACCGTGCGAATGCAAGGAAGACATGGGTTTTCTAGTGGGGTGATGGAAGGACAATAAATAAATGGACGAACAAACAGGAGAAAGCGAAAAACTTTATGCCAGACCGGAGATTGTCGAGAACGGAATGATGCTTGACAGACATTGACACATACATGTATCTCAAAGTGTCAAGTAGCCAACAAAAAAAGGTCAAAAGGATATGATCACTGGATGGTGACGAGACCAATTGTTGTAATTTGTAGCTATTTTGCCCACTTGATATGCCATTTCTCTCTCTCATTCCGTTTCCTTCCTATCTTCTTTCTGTTCGTCCTTCCATCCTGTCCATACCTTTCTTCCTCATGCATTCCGTCCCATTTCTTCCTCCTCTTCTTACTTCCACCTTCCTCCCCCTCCCTCCTTTCATTCTGTCATTAATTTATCCATTCTTCCCTGCCTTCAGTCCATCTTTTTTCTTTCCTTTCTTTCTATCTTCCTGCGTTCTTTACACCCCCATCCTCCCCTCGTCATTTCATTCTTCCTGTCTCGCCTTCCTCTATTTCCACCACCTTAATTCCCCACTCATTTATCCTCTTTCTTTTTCCTCTTCCTGCTCTAGTAAGACATACGCAGCGCAAATGACACATTACATGTATTATTGCTTTATTTGAAATAGCAGTAAACATCGCTATGCTGTTTTGTTTATAATTCAGCGGTTTCGAAACTCATGCTGTTTGACAAGAGCTCTCACACGAAACTGTGCTAAGAGTACCGGTTGTTTATTTAATGAGTTCAGTTAAACATGATAACCACTCTATTCTCCCTTAATTTCCATTTATCGGGCGTTATATTATTATAAGCCTATTTAGACCACGAATAGAGAAGCCATCTCAGAGACAAATAATCGTGACCCAGAACTGCGGTTTGCAATATTTTATTATTGTATAGCTGCAGCTACATAATACCATCAAGATTGGAACTACGATCATATGATGGTACTGATACATGTATGATACTTGCTTTGAATAGAGTTACTGCAACATTAGTTCTTTTGCACTAAACTGTCCCATTTACCCTAGCCTATAGTTAACAAGTTCTGATTTCATATGAAGATTCAATCGTCAGTTCATGAACAATATGCCCTTTTACCAAATTAATCTGTTAATTTTGAAAACAAAATAATAAACTTATAATTTTTGTTTAAAAGGGGGAACAGAGATAGAATGAGAGAGAGAGAGAGAGAGAGAGAGAAAGAAAGAAAGAAAGAAAGAAAGAAAGAAAGAAAGAAAGAAAGGAAAGTACTGTTTCTCCATTGAATATAAGCCTATTATTACTTCTCAGCCATCACAACAATATGCTGTGTACTCTTTTTTGTATTTTACATTTAGGTTCTATAGACATATTGCTATATTCACCTGGAGTAGATTAGATGTTTGAATACTTTTGTCCAGATTCGAAAAAAAAAAAAAATGCTGGTAGAGTCTAGAAGAGATAAAGAGTTTTAGTTAGAGATGAGTGACTCAATTGCTGAAGAGAAACTAGAAATATAGTCACACGTGTTTTTGTGCTTCTTTTGGGAGGAAGGGGGGTATTTTTGACCGCCGCTCTGTTGTAAAGTATGATAACTTTATTATTATGCTCTATGCCATTTAAATAAATATATGCCAACACTTAGGCTAAACAAGAAAAAGAAAAGGTTAGCAACAAATGATATTTCGCATTATCACAAAACATAACTAGTTATAGATCATTCTTCATGATGACATAATCTGGAGATTTAGTTTTTTGATCTCCGTACTCATTTTTTATTTTTTACACAGCACCACGAATCTGTCTATTATTTTCACGATATTTGTGCAGTGTGTAAGTGTAAGAGCGGAAATAAGATGAGTGACGTCAGTGACACACAAGTTCGCCATCTTTACTAAGTGGTCTCACGTTGTCGCAACCCACATCAGTCTCATATAACTTATTTGAGGTTGGAGGGGAGGAAATGCATTGAAGATGCCGACTTATTTCCAAAAACCCGAGAATGCCCTGAAAAGGGCAGATGGTAAGACGTGCGGAAAAAGGAAGAGTGTGTCGAGTTTTTATCAAAAAGACCAAATGACCTGTTTTAAACATCAACCCAGGGCGGCAGGCTAAAATAATTTAGATCTAGAATCTAGAGTCTAGGGCGCTATTTCGTTTATTACCCTAGGTTCAGTATATACCAAATAATAGAACAACCCTGCTGGCTTAACCTGCTGGGACTCTTGACCAGCGCAAGTCCACCCTAACACTAACATTTAAATCTAGGAGGTCCCATGTGCAGGTGATGGTCCTCCCTAACGGAACGTTAACATGTACGAGACCCTTGACCATTGTAAGGCCACCTTAACACTAACAATAGTAACATGTAGGTCCGACGAGTGGGTGACACACAGGCCTGGGGTTAACAAATGAAAAAACGTCGAATCTAGATCTAGAGGTCTAGCCTATCATTTTATCGGGTGTTTATTTTTCTCGAAATCCCTTGGAATTCCCAGGAATCCCTCGCTGCCGGGCCTAGGAATCCCTCGAAAGCCCTTTGGTGGTAGACCATGAAAGACACTCACTAAATAATAAATTTTAATCTCAGATGGCAAAATAAGACCAGCCTATGTGATTATTTAGCGTCAATACAGCCTGTTCCAAAATGGTGTGTTGTGCAGGGTTGCCAGTCAGATGAAAAAAAAAAAAAAAATTACTGGAGGCCAAATCTTTGTTTTGTTTTCAAACGTTGCCCAACTCTTTCTCTCTTGCGTGCGCACGCCCTCTTTGTTTCTGTGTGTGTGTGTGCCCGTGCATTTTTGCTGTGTTTGAGAGAGAGAGAGAGAACAGAGAGAGAGGGATGGGGGGAAGAGACTGTTACAAAAATATTAACAAGAGACAGTTATCCAATTCAAAATTTAATAATACTGTCATCATATGCGTGGGTGAAAAAATATCATTTAATATTGAAATGTTGCATATATTCAGGGCCCTAGCCACTTCATTACTTAAGTTTAAGCCAGATTTTATCAGTACTACACAGATACAAAAAACAATAAAAATATTATCACATAAGCCAATTTGTAGCTTAATTTGTTGGATTAGATAGTAAATAGATGATTTGGTAAGTGCCTACCAAAGGGCTTTCGAGGGGTTCCTATGGATTCCAACTTCCAAGGGATTTCGAGAAAGATAAACGCCGCTGAGAGGACGAGACCCATTGATGAGACTGTATATCACTTACCTGACTCGAGAACCCATGCTAAAATTCTGTGACTCTCCACCACTAATGAAAACTGTTAATAAATTTGTTCACTTCATTGCGGCGTAAATTGACCTGTAATACATGATTTGGACAAAGCTAGGGGTTAACACAAAAGTCTCTGTCATCTTCGATATCTAAAGCGGAAGTACACCCTCGGTGGTAGCCATTTTGAATGAATTGTCACATGATACGGTGAAATCAGCTTTGTGTTGTCTACATTTTTACCCGGGATATTCTTCAGACATTTCTGACAATGCAAGTCGTCGATATCATTGGGAAACCAAATTAATCTTGATAGCACACACAAATAAAAAAAAAATAGTGTATAATCATGTGTTTGGGAACATTCGAATACCAGAAATTGTGTTACACCTGAATGACATAAGGCACTAATCCGGTGATAAAATTCAGCATTGAAAGAAAAATATTATGAACGATCGCACTCAGACCTAGAATAAGAAACGGTATTTTAATGACATATTATGATAAAGCACAAAAGTGATCATACGACATTCTGTCACGAAATCCCTCTTTGACATTCAAAAGCGAAACACACAAAAAAATGAAGAAGGGTTTATAACTCGGTAAATGAAGCTGCAGCTAAGTCTAAATTTTTGGTGTGTAGGTGTTCGGTCGATGGGAATAGCTATGAAAGCAGCTCAGAAATTATTTACGGCAACAACGGTCAAAATTATTATATGTGAGCGCTTTTGTCTCCTATAATTAAAGCTAATGATCTTTTCAACTGTTTTACTCCCATCTCCCTCGCAGCTGTCTTTTTTTTTTTTTTTAATTTTTTTATTTTATTTTAAAGTCATTTTCAAAAAATATTGATGTGGCCAGAACCAGACATTTGACCTCTAAACCGCTTCTGAACTTTGTCGATGTTATAGGCCTCCCGTGTACGAGATAACCTCCATCCAGGAGGTTGAAAGACCAAGCCCTGAACCCGCGGAGTATAATCCGGGGCAGTCATTTAACAGACCTCCCGTGTAGCTGAGGCCATTAATCTCATCAAACCCTTCTGTCTACTGTTCTTTAGGGTCCAGCAAATCTCATTTCCGGCCATTCGTTTCCTTTGTCTCCCTTCTCTGAAACAAGTTTGAGATAACAATATATAATATATTCTTACAGCTTTTAGATTTTTTTTTTATCTAGCAATTAAAGGGTTAACTGCTTATAACGTTTGCGTTGATGCGTTAAAAGGAATGCTCTGTTTGGCACTGGAGGCACTGTTTATCACCAGAATTGAACAAGATCAGTTTTGCATCATAATGTAGGCTACCAGGAATAACAGGTGTTACAAAATTAGTTAGGAGTGGGAATAAGATATTTTCATTTTCTTTGTCTTTTGGAATAAAAAACTAGCAATTATAAAGGTGGGTATTTAATTTACCTTTGTACATTATCCTTCCGAGGCTGAAATGGTTTAAATAGACATGAAAAATACATCTACATCATCGTCTGTTGCACTTTCCATTTCCAGAAGTAGGGCTATGGTTACACTCGATTTTGATGTCTTTGACTCTGGGAGTATCAGAGAAAAATGCTTCAGTGCTTGCCGATATTTCTGTAAGGAACTAATTCATATTGTTGGCCTCAGTGACAATATATGGACAGTATCTTGCAACAGTAGTCTGTTGCAGGCTGTCTGAAAACTTATTCGTGTCGTTAGGATCACGGGCAGAATGTCTTTCTCATCCAATATAGACTTCTAGATCTATATTTTTAGGGAAGAAAAAAAAATGCTTTGAGTGAACCATGATTAATAATAAATTGCTGCAAAGCTGACTAACGTCTAACATGAATTAGGCAATATACTTTGGCGCTAGATCTATTTTAAGCACTAAAATATCCAGTCTGCAAAAAGTGTAAATCTATCTCTGTCTCTGACATAGGCAATCTGCTTAAAAATATCATGGCAAGGTATGGAAAATAAATTAATGACGATGTCTTAAAAATAGACTGACTCTTTGACACTTCTAAGACAAATTAAGTAAATTTACCACTTTGCAGTATTTCGCACCCATGAGTTACTGTTCCGCTCACGTCATCGTTCAAGAACCTCTTCTAGTAGATCTGTGGTGTAGAGCTACCTCTTGTTGTCTGCGGATTTCACTTCTAGGGCCTGCTTCCACCGGGTTTTTCTTTGCGTGAACTACCCAACACTATCTTATTCGTAGATTTAGACTGGTGTAAATCTGTCTTGTATTTAAGCTCTTCATTTGATTCGTTGATAGCGGCATAAATGTAGACGATGTTCATGTTGATTTTAATCTTCATAGTTGGGTATATAACATAGCCTGTCTGTCTGTTTGATGTCAGAATGTCTGTTTATTTAGATAGGCCTACCTGAGCTTTTGACTGTATGTGTCTTTTCTATCAGAATCTGTCTGTCTGTCCCTTTTATCTCCTCTTAACCACCACCTATTCATTTATCCATCCATCCATCCATCCATCCATCCATCCATCCATCCATCCACAGGCCTGATAACTTCATCGTCGGGTATCTGATCCCCGCAACCAATGACACTATGGGCGCTGGTGGCCTGATGCCCATTCTTGTCCAAGCGCTGTTGTTGACCACTGCCCTTTGGTCACCGTTGGTTCAAGCCTGCAGTCTGGGCGAACCCAACTGTGATTGCAACGATACAATCATCAATGTAAGAGGCCAGATTTTCAAAGTAAAAATCATCTATATCACCTACTAGGTCTTTTCGCTGGTCTTTACCCTCAAAGCCCCAACTTTTATTTGATCCCTCTCTTTCTCTCCCTCTCTCTTCTTGCATTTTGTATATCTGGTTTTTCCTCTTCATTGATCTTTGGTATGCCCCCAATGCTAGCGTCGTCCATCTTGTCTTTATCATTGATCTTTTGATCTCCCCTTATCTCTCTACATAACCTCTATCTCTCAATTAAAAAAAAAAAAAAAAATCTCCGGAGTCTCTCTCTGTGTCTTCCTTCTTTTTTCTTTTTTTAAAACATTGCATTTCGTTCGTGGCTATTTTCTCAAATCATACTGTTATCTCCTAACCTCTTTGTCATTTTTAAGTTAACCCTGTCAAGACACCGGTCCCACTTCCTGTCCCGCTTTTACTCCCTCCCCCCTTTCTCTCTCTCTCTCTCTCTCTTTTACCCCACTCATTTGTTCTTTCATCCGTCCATTTGCCTTTCACATTTTGTTTCCGCGCCTCCCCCCCCCCTTTTTTTAATCCCTCCTTTTCATGTGAAGACATTTCTATTGTTGTTCTATAATCGTTTAGTCTCTTTACTTAGGCCTTTATCTTATCCCGATCCCCCTAATCTTCTTTCCTGCTCCCTTCTTTCTCCCTATCGCCCCCCCCTCCCTCTTCCCCGTCCCCGCTTCTCAATCCTGCCACACCCATTTGAAGATTTTATTCAGCGTTACGGTCCATGGGTTTAATCATGCGTCCCAGACAGAGAGACCAGAAGGTCCATCAACTGTTGTCCAAAGCGTTGGTCTGAATCGGAACTTCCAACAAAAAGTACTGAGGTCTTTGAAAAAAAAAAAAAGATCTTCAGTTTTCTCCCATGTGGAAAAAAAAAAAAAAGTGAATGTTTCTGTTATAGTTCTTCCTCCCTTGAGCTTAACTGTCTCATGGTGTTATTTCTACCAACCTGGTGAAATCATCATTACTGTTCTCCTCATCATTTTCCACGTCATAATTCGCCGGATGATCGTCGGAAAGAATGTGTGTGTGCCTGTGCCATGGAGTACACAGGGGGGGGGGGGGGGGGGGGAGAGCCATCTCTCTTCCTCTGGACACAGGCCGCTATTTTAGTGAATAAAATATGTGTGTTTATACATTTTAATTTATTATTTTCTTTTCTTTCTTCCATCCTCTCATCTAGGGGAAGGCTGACAAGAAACAAGTAAAATAAAACACTAAAGGCCTTATGCCCACATTTTACATTTTGGCATGTACTTTTAATACTCTCAGTAATGGATTGTAAAGCGCTTAGAGTCTGTAATTACGGGGATAAGCGCTATATACTCTATTATTATTATTACTTTTACAGGAGTCCTTTGGGGCATATGTGAGTGTCTGAGAACACACGGAGATGCTTTCAACTTTGCCGCTGTCCGACATGATTACTATAAAGGCCCAGTTAATGTTCTACTTGAAAGATCGAAAGGTCCACCCAAAATTTGCTTGCTCTGCTATCACTTTTCTTAAGACCCACACGTCCTGCTTTGTTGAGTGGTTTATCTCACACCTTTGATTTCAGCGGATTGACGAGACAGAAAACTGTTGAAGAAAACACTGGTTACCGATACAAGCATCTCACGGGTTTCCTTACCCCACAGATATAAAGGAGGTTTGATTAAGCTTATCGTCCACCGCACGCTAATCCCACACAAGTAAAACATTGAAAACGGGTAAAGCCTGGCCTTGACCTTCTGACAGCCATTACAATTTAAAAAAAGAAAAACAGGATTTGGAGAACGTTTCCCAGACATTTTGATAAGTTAATGCATATTGCATTCAAAGTAAATGTTAACTCGAACAGCATGCTCTGGACGTTAAACTTCTAAAAACTGGCGTAAATCCTTGATTTCAATACAGAAATGAGACAAAGTGACATTTGCTTATTCGTTCCTTTTGCCACGTACAAAAGATATATGACAAAAGTTGTAAATAAAGCAAAATCACCCGGGCCTTTATTACTTGAAACAAATGAAACAACAAATTCTTTAAAAAACTTTAAAAAATTGCATCACGTGGCGAATTTTTTTTTCCCAGATTTTTAAAATTATTTATTTATTTATGTTTTTATTTCGTGTTCATTTCGTGTTTCAAGTAACTGGAGGGATTTTCGAAACTTAGCTTGGCTAAGAAACATAATTTGGCTGATTGTTAAAATGGTTAATTATTGAGCTCTTTCGAGATCGGTTCCACGACCAAGGCATTTTTGCTCATATGCTGACGTGTACTAGCTCTGCTCATGACAGACAAATTTCGACGAATGATGAGCATTCAGACATGCCACGCCACATAAATAAAACCACATAATCATGAGCAATGTTTTGTTTGTCGTCGAAATAACTACCCCGGGCGAGGTTGAAAGGCGTAGAGAAACCGTACTGTACCGATGTTTCCTCGGTCATGTGTCCGATCTTAATACACCTCCTTAAATGTCTGCGCTCCCATTTTGTTGCGTGCTATGGCTATGATAATAGCGAGCTGGAGTAAGGGATGTTACAAACATCTAAATACCCCCCCCCCCTCCGCCGGGCCCAAGGGTTTATACATAGGTTCTCTGCTCCCACCTGCAGGCGGTGTATGCCCACCATTGGTGGGTGTCTCCCGTGAAGTGCCATCCTCGACATTCCAGGGGAGACATCTCTTCTCTCTATCCTTGCCCCAGTCTTCTGTCCCGCTTTCTTTTCTCTCCTTCTTGACGTGTAAACGTATCTTACCGTGTTTGACACAATATGGATGTAATCGTGCTGATGTGTCGTTAAACCCGAACACAAACAAACAAGCATCTTAATTGTAAATAATAGTAGCATACGGTGTGTTTTCCATCAGGTAGATGTCAGCCATGTGGGCCCACAGCATCCATTCTTCCTGAACGATACCGTGTTTTTCCATGGTAGGTCTGATTATAGTAATGGCTTCATGTTGTGCCTGACTTTTGATCAGCATGTGATCAGTAATGAGTGCCTATATTTCACATGGTAGATTTGATTCAATAGAACAAAGCCACAGACCATGCTGAGCTTTAAACGCCGGATTGGTCTTACGGCAAATTATAATATGACTACCATAAACACATAACTTGATAGGCATGCGGTGATTCGT